>CM060868.1:9015313-9045313 GCA_030737845.1 Acorus calamus
TCGGATCCTACCGGCACGCATATCTGAGGCAACGGCGGCCCCTCCCTCACTGCAGCCCCTTTTCCTTTCAATCCCACGGTAATGGTAATGGTCGAATCGTTTTTTTTTCTTGCAAAAACTTCTATATATGCGTTTTGTTCCCAAATGGTTGCCTTACTGTGAAATTGATGATATATATGTGAGAGCATGTTTCATTTTATGCTATGTAACAGTAGTAGTTGTAGCTTTTATTTTTGTTTTTAGATTAGTTATTTTTGTTTTATTTTTTATTTCGGTTGCTTGCTTGAAACAGTGGATCCCCTTTTCTTTCAAACTTAAAATGATCAAGGTTGTAGACAGTGGATCCCCTTTGTTGGTTGCTTGCTTTTGTTGTTTTTGTGTTGTTTTTTTTCATGTTTGGTTGGTTGCTTGAAACAGTTTTACAATGCTAGAAAAAAAAATTGTGAGGTATCTTGCTTTTCAATAGAGGACCCAAAAGTTTAAATTTTTTTCTTTTTGATTGGTTTCAGTTGGTAACAGAGGACCCAAAAACATTCTTCACATGCACAGTAATGAGCCCCGTATATATGATCTAATTTCATTTATAAAAAATAATAAGCCTAACAAATTTGGTAAAATTGTGTATCAACAGATCCATGGATATAAATTAAGAGCATCGTTGTGCAGTGTTCTTTTTCTATTCTCAAAAAATTCATTAACATCCATACTGAAAAATGTATATTTTTAAATCTTTTTAAAGGTCTGAAATATATTATATTAAAAATAATCAAAATAGATGAACACTAAAAATGGACCTGGCAAAAGACCTTTTTTTTAAAAAAAAAGTTACTTGTTTGCTACATAATTTCATTTCTAAATTCAAGTTACAAATCCAAAAGGAGTAGGGTAGAGATTAAAAACAAAGTAAATGAAAGAAAACAAGAAAAAAGAAACGTCGCATGTCTTGTCCCGGTTAGAAGAGGTATCCAACCGAATGAGGACCTGACAAAAAACATGATATTTTATAAAAATAAATCTCAACTTTTATAAAAATTAAAAAATATACATTTTTCAAATGTAAAAAAAGGGAGAAATTAATTAAAGGTCCCTGGGACACCTTTGTAGTAATAATAGGTCTCTGGACCTTTTCTTATTTTCTTTAGGTCCCTAAAGTGGTTGAGTTATTTTCTCTGGGTCCCTGGCACTAACAGCAGTTTCATTTTATGTGCATTCTTCCCATTATACCCATAGTATGTACACTATTATGCCCAGCGTGTTCACTCTTATACCTATTACAGATTATGTCTTATACTTTGTACATTATTATGCGCAGTGTATACACTCTTATATCTGTTACAGGTTCTATGTATTTCACTGTGTACACTGTTATCCGCAGTTTGTACACTAATATCGGTGGGTGAGACTGGGGCATGGGGGAGGTCAGGATCTAGGACGGGGTTGCGCGAGGGGTCGCAGGAGGGGGTGTGAACGACGATGGGGTCACGGGAGGCGGTCGGGCTCTGGTGGGAGGAGGTGGGGGGGGGGGGCGCAATTGGGGGCGCTAGTGGAGGCGAGATTGGTGGGTGGTTGGTGGGGGGAGGGGGGGTTGGTGGAGGGGGCGTAGTGGGAGGGCCGGTGGAGGTGGTCTCACCTTTTAGAAAGGTTGGAGGAGAAAAGTAAAAACATATTGAGTTGGGGGTAAAAGAGAAAAAAAAAATTAGATTGAATGAAAGTTGAATGGAATGATCTAAACATAATACCACCACTAGCTGAGGGACCTAAAGAAAATTTAAAAAAAAAAATACATGGACCTATTGTTATTACAGAGATGTTTCAAGTGACCTCTAATTAATTTTTCAAAAAAAAATGTTAAGATAAAAATCAAACAACCCCCATCCACCCACATTTACTTGTAAGAAAATGTTCATGAACTGCACCTTATACCGAGATTTTCTTCATCGGACTATCCTTTTAGTTTTTGTATAAAAGTACAAGTCAAAGTACGTTTAGATATTAGATGAACGATTCCCAACGCTAACCCAGAGAGTTACAGAAAAGCCAATAATGGATGTTTTGCTTCAAATAGGTAACTTCCAAAGCAGTTTTCAATTAACACGACGTTTTAGAAAAGATAATATAACGAAAAGCATTAAAACCACGTAAAGTTGTGTTTTGCAACTAGATGACTCATTAAAAATGGGGAAAACTCCACGTAACCCCTCCTGTAAACTATCTGAGACCTATATAACCCCCTGATTTTTTCTGAAACACATTAACCTCCTAAAAATATCTATGTAAATCCAAATAACCAAGTGAGTTAAATTTCTGTTGATAGATTAAGAATATTTTGAAAATATTTTGTTTGGTTAACCCTTGTTGAAAACATATTATACTAAAAAAAATTTTACAGTGTATTAAAAATATGAAAATCTTCTATGAATAACAATTCTACCCAACCAGATAAAGTTTTATAATCTATTCAGATTGATAAAATAATTATTTATAGAGAGTTTTTTCACATTTTTAACATATTATAAGAAGTTTTTTATCGTGTTTTCAATTAAAAATATTAACCAAACAAAAAAATTAACTGAATATTCTCCCTCTGTTATCAAAATTTTAACTAATTATTTAGATTTACATAGATAATAAATGTTTTTAGGGAGTTGTATGAATTCAAAGAAAAGTCAAGAAATTATATATATATTTGGACAGTTTACCGGGGAAATTTGATGTCTATTAAAAAGAAAGACCCGTACAATATTCAGTTAAAATTTTAACTATCGGAGTTGATGGATCATAACGCCTACCCGTAAAAGTTTTAGTCCCAACCGTTCCAAGTGACTCAATAATAAATTGTGGTTACACAACACCATAATAAAAAAAAAAAGTTATTGTGAGGTGGTTATATCAAATAAAGTATGAAAAGTATGAACATAATTAAATTGTGTATGTAAATACCTTCAACATTTGCGAAAAAATTAAGGAATCAAAACCGACGTAAGCATCATTTTTCAAAAAACATATAATGACCATAAGTATGTTGGTCTAGGTACATGACAATGATGTTTATGAATACTTGAAAAGTTAGAGTCCATGATACTTTTATGTTTAAGTTCTTATAAATTATATGATTTAGTAATCGATCATTAACTTCTTCATATTACAGTTCAAGTCTTCATATTTAAATGATGTATTTATTTTTAGTCCCTCTTAGAAATAAAAAAAACGAATAGTTTAGTAATAGGTCCCACCTAAGGACTAATAAATAACACATCCTTTACTTGAATTGAAATATAAAGAAATAAGAGATCGATCACTAAATCACATTGTTTATAGGGACTAAAAAAACTATTTTTAATTGATGCAACAAAAGAAAAATAAACAATAAATCAAGTAATCAGGTTGAAAATAACTCCTGCTTTTCAAGTTATGGTTAATTTTCCAAACCTTTACTTAAAGAAAAAGATACTTACCTCATATGTATAGCCTCATTTGCATGCCTCAAATGTTTTAATTATATATTTATCTAATAAAACATATAATATTAAGAAAAATAAATATATACGTAGATAAAGTAGAACATATTTTTCATAATTTAAAAAAAAATAAACATTGCATTAATAGAGCATATATTACATTAAGTGCATGTTGGAAACACAGTTTGAAAATCAGCTTTTAGCTTTTGCAGCTTTATGCATATTTTTTTAGGGTGTAATGATGATAATTTGATGGTGTAATAATGATTGCTGCTTTATAAAACACAGATTTCGAGGTACAGTTTAGAGATAAAATCTAGTAATGATGATGTATTTAAGTTGACCTGTTTAGTAATAACTTTTAGCTTTTAACTTTTAAATGATGATGAGATTTGAGTTGATGTGACTCCAAAAGCTAAAAGCTACTTTTGGGGTTGTTGTCAAACAATCACTAAAGGCATTATTATATATTAGAATGTATAGAAGACTGATACAACAATAAAAAAAAATAAAAAACTAAATAAATTAAGTAACGAAGTTGAGCACAATAATGTTTTAATAAAATCAAAGAATGAATATCAAATAAATTAACCCTTAACTTTTTTAATGTTTTATTTACAGTTAAATTCAGTCTCATATTCATTGTTTTTAACCATCTAACATCCATAATTTTTTTTTATTTATTAAAAATAAATTTATTTAAATTTAAAATAAAATGATATTTTTTCATTATATGTATTGTTAATAAAAAAAATTTAAGTTTATCTCCATTAATGATCACCACCCAAACACACGTTCATAGATTCCCAGCGAAGTTAACACAAAAAAAAGGTTTTAATGGGTCCCACCACGTTGAATAAACAAACCTCAAAAACCGATTTAATCACTCGCCAGTCAAACCGCCATCAGACGGCCCAACGCACAAATCTCCACCTTTTTTAATTGTTTTTTTAAAAAATCAAAGTTTTCTTCAAACAGAGCCGTTTGAAACTTTCTAGAACTTCATATATTCGGAACCGAAGAAACCCACCTCCCAAACACGTGTCACTTTATCTTATCTCCACAACCACGGCCTTTTCGACACGTGTTCCCAACCCACCCGGTGGGAGTGGATCCTCATCGAACCTTCTCGAAAATATCAATAAATAATAAATAAATAAAAACAGTTGGCTTCTCGCGCCTTCCTACGGTTTCTTATATCGGTTTCTATAAACCATGAAGCATTGAATTTGTGTTCGCTGTAGGCCCCACACGAGTCCCCCACTATTTAAACCATTCCCCCACAAGAATCTTCTAGAAACCAATCAAACCTTCCCTTCCTCTTCATTTCTCCAGACCGAAATCATCAAAAAATCGAAAAATATATTACGAGATCTTCCAAGAAAAAGAAAGAAGAAATCGTACCTCGATTGATTCGGTATCTTGTAGATAATCGATGGCACCACCACCACCACTGCCGCCACAGGATCCGCCGGCGGCGACGGGGGAGGGGCATCAACGAACGCTGCCGACGCCGTTCCTGACGAAGACGTATCAGCTGGTCGAAGATCCGGCGATCGACGACGTGATATCGTGGAACGACGACGGATCCACGTTCATCGTGTGGAGGCCGGCGGAGTTCGCTCGCGATCTCCTCCCCAAATATTTCAAGCACAACAACTTCTCCAGTTTTGTTCGGCAACTCAACACATATGTATGATCCGAACCTTCTGTTTTATATTTTAGATCCCTGTTTCTCTCTATTTATACGAATTTTTTGGGGTTTTTTTTACAGGGATTTCGAAAGATCGTTCCGGATAGATGGGAATTCGCGAACGACTGCTTCAAAAGGGGCGAAAAGAGGCTCCTCTGCGAGATCCACCGCCGAAAAATCTCTCCCGCCCCGTCCGTCCTTCCTCCGCCGGCGTTTCCCGCGGCGGTGACCGTGGCGGTGGCGCGGCCGGGATCGCCGTCGAACTCCGGGGAGGAGCAGGTCCTGTCGTCGAACTCCTCGCAGTCGCCGGCGAGAGGGAGCGGGGCAGCAGCGACGACGGAGGAGCTGATCGACGAGAATGAGAGGCTGAGGATGGAGAATGTGCACCTCACGCAGGAGCTCGCTCAGATGAAGAGCCTCTGCGACAGCATAATGAATCTGATGAGGACGTACGCGTCCAGCCACCAAGAGACAGCCGCCGCCGCCGCCTCCGGCGGCGGAGGAGGGGGTGGACTTCTCGACCTGATGCCGCAGGCGGAGGCGGAGGCGGCACCGCGGTTTTCCGACGAGTCTCAGCCCGGAAGCGGGCGGAGTCAGGAGGATGTGAAGGCGGAGAGCCCGCCGAGGTTGTTTGGGGTTCCGATCGGAGTGAAGCGGACGAGATTGGAGGCGGAGGCGACGCAGATGGAGGCGGAGGAGGAGGAGAGTGGGGAGTCTGGGGAGAGGCAGAGTCGGAGGAGATCTGAGGAGAGATTGGAGATGATCAAATCTGAGCCGTTGGATTCGGGATCTGATCGTCAGGACTCTCACTGGCTCAAATACTGTTGTAGGTCTAATCAGAGGGTTTGTAATTGATCACTGAAAAGAATCAGACGGTCATAACTCACAACGTGCAATGTGAACAGAAAGGCTTTTTATATATTGACCCCTTTTTTACATAAAGTTTGGAAAAAAAGGTTAGGTGTTGTACAATGTTGATTTTTAGAGTGCTGCTACACTCATCACGATTATCAATCAAAATACAAACTATATATACTTTGTTATAGATTTAATATTGTATATACCTCGTTAGATGATGTATATACTTCATTGAATTTTTTCTTACACTTGTTAAAAATGAGTTCATTCAATTTGAAATAGAACGATATATACTTTTTATGAAAACATATACCTTATTAGATGATGTTTAGTATTTTTAAAAAAATGAAAATATTTCAGGTTTGAGTTTTGGTCGGTAATCTTGAGTGTATCTTTTTTCTAATATTTAGTATTTTCTTTTTAATTTTTAGTGGTTCTGATGGTACAGTATAGACTTTAATAAGTGGAAAAAAGGAAGGGCAGAGGAAAGTGGGATGTGTATTCAATTTGAATGTTGCTGGAATGGGGCCAAGATTCTCTGTTGATTGTTGGATTAATCCTTCCAACTTTGGTTTTTGACATATTTTATTTTTTAATAAAAAAAATAGAAGAATAAAGAAGTGTAATTATACTCCTATGAAACCTTTGGATTAATTTTAATAAAATAACTTTCACAATGCAGTACTTCAATTTTTAACTAAATTAATTTAGTTTAATTTTAATGATGTGTTATGATGCGTGGTGGAAACGTTAAGTTTTTAAAGCAAATTTTTTAATAAGCATTGTTTTATTAGCTTTTAAATCTTCTCACTCATTTGTGTTTGGGAATATTTGGGTTTGAAATGTGGAATATGTTCTATTTAAACACATATTTGAAAGAGAATTAATTAAAACTTGGATGGAGACTTTATTTTGGGAACAAATTAATGCATGAAAGATGTATACCAAAAAAAAAATTAGTGCATGAAAGATTACTTGAATTTCAACAATGATGCAGCCCTATATATATTTTATTGAAAGTGGTGGCTTGGAAAGCTTGGTTAAACTCGCCTGATTTTTTTTAAAGCAGTTATTACTGTAGTTAAACGGCTGCGTTTTCAAGGATGAAATATTAAGCTTAAAGGGAAACAAAGTTTTCTAACATTTTCTAATATTAAATGAGAGTTAACTGTAAGTAGTATCATGTGACCCAAACGTGTTTCTAGGAAAAATAAAATAGCGTTTTCACATGCTAGGATGATCAAATGCTTGCGTAACAGACTCATGAGATATAGCAGGTTTCTGATCTCAATTTTTTTTTAAATGAAGAGGTCATCCTATTTCATTCTTTAATCACATTTAACCCATTATGTGTATATATATAGTAATAATAAATTTCATATAAGCCTTTAGAGCATCTCCAAGAGGGCTCTGCATCAGCTCTCCTTCGCCAAAATATGCAGTGTTTGTGAAAAAAGTGTCTCCAACAGATCCCCCAAACAAACCCCCTATTTTAAGGGGTCTGTTTATATTCGCTGGAGGGGGCGAGTGTCGTGGGCTCGGCATATCATATTTTTAACTTTTTTTTTCAAATTTCAAACGGTAACATTACCGTTGCTGGCTGGTTGTTTAAAAGGGGTGAGAATTGTTCATTGTCTCCTCTCAATCCTCTTGGTGATGCTCTGTTCCCCCTCCTCCAACATCTTTTTTATTTATTTAATTTTTTTGTATGAGAAGAAGCAAACAAGAGGTTTGAAGAACTTGAGGTAACAGTGCACATGGAATGTTTGTGAAAATGCACCATAGAAAAATATGTAGTTTCTAATCTTGTTTGAATGTGTTCTTTGTTTAATTTATTGTTCTCTTATAAACTTGTTAGGATTATCTATACTATGCTATAGATTAATTATACTTTACATATTAAAAAAAATAAAGATGAGCTTTATCTGCATCAAATACAAATAGAGTTTTATGGAGATCCCTGACCATTGGGGGTATATACCATCAGCGAGGTAGTATCCCATCATATAGTTATTGCCATTGACTGTGTAATTAACTGGAGGAGCACGCCCTTCAGCAAGATCAGTAAATACAGAAGATCGTTCTAAGACATTGATGTCATTATGTGATCCCGGTAACCCAAAAAAAGCATGCCAAATCCAAAGATCATATGAAGCCACAGCTTCCAATATAATGGTTGGTTCATGGATGTGACCAAAATACATACCTTTCCATGCTGTTGGACAATTTTTCCACTTCCAATGCATACAGTCAATGCTCCCCAACATCCCTGGGAACCCTCGATTTTTGCCAACACCTAGCAATCTTGCAATGTCATCAACGTTTGGTGATCTCAAGTATTCATCTGAAAAAATTGCAACAACCGCCTTAACAAATTTTTTTAAGCTCTCAATTGAAGTGCTTTCACCGATCCTCACATAATCATCCACACAATCTGCTGCCACTCCATAAGCGAGCATTCTCATTGCAGATGTGATCTTCTGAAGAGAGGACAGACCAAGACTTCCAGCAGCATTTTTTTTTGGACAAAATATGGATCATAGGCTTCCACCATAGATTGAATATGGAGAAAAAGAGAGCGATTCATCCGGAATCTCCTCCGAAATAGATTAAGAGGATATACTGGATTTTCAACAAAATAGTCACGAAAAAGTCTTTCATGACCTTGAACACGATCACGATAGATAACTTTGTGACCTTCAATAGAACCACCGTGTGACCTCGGACGTCTTCTGCTATTGAGTTGCTCGTCTTCCATAATGGCCATTGTTATTGTTTCCAACTCATCATCAGAGTCAGAATCATTAAGAAGCATTTGGACTATACGATTGTGAGCCATGAAAGATAAAATGAGAATACAGTTGAGAGAAAAGTGAGTTGAGATGGATAAAAATGAAAACATGGTCTCTATATAATGAACGTGCCACGTTAAAAATATGACAGTTGGAATTATGACCGTTGATAATATGAGCGTTAAAAATATGACCTTTGGAATTATGACCGTTGATAATATGAGCGTTAAAAATATGACCGTTGGGAATATAATACAATTGATTTAAGATAAAACAATATTTATTTTTATATTAAATATGATAGTTAGGTTGGATAGCAAAAAAATAGAGAGCCTTGTTGAAGACACCACATGAGAAATGACCCCTTAAAATAGAGTTTCCACTTTTTTCACCTCAATTTGATGAAAAAATAGAGAGGGTTCTTGGAGATGCTCTTATACATCTATATAAAAATAGAATAACTGAGACCGGTTGTACCAAGTTATTTTTCTTTTTTTTTTAAAAAAAATATTTAGTTTCTAAAATTGCAATATTTTTAGGGAAACGATAGACTATATATGTAACTTTGTAAAGATAGTTACAGATATTCAGAATCTTGCTTCAACTAGCAAGGAAGAAAGGGACAGAGGAAAACAACGGAGAAGAGAAAAACAGGAAAAAATGAATGAATGATGATCAAATGAGAACTTTTATGTGTTAGGCTTGGGTTGATATCTTACTAACTCAGTCTTTTTCGCCTTTTTGGGATAGTTTGATGTGATATCCCTTTTTTGTTCCTGTGCTGGTTTCTTTATTTTCTTTGTCTTTCCACTTCCTCTCCGCACCTTATTCAGATATTATCTATTTTGATTTAATATTGAAATAGATAATGCTTATAGTTTCTTAAAAAAAAAAACACCCTAAAAGACTTATCCGTACACGTCTCGCCCTAGCCAGCATACAACCCCAATCCAATAGAAAGTGGAGATGTTAAGCAATGTTTTACAAGTCGGGGTAAGTTGGAGTAGGTATGTACTAGAACTAAAATTGTAATCAATGACTCGAGAGCCGTAAGAGGTCCGGCAAGTTTGTGAAACTCGTGGAAATTTACAGCTTCCAATGCAAGGTTTTTTTAAATGGAGAGATGCATTATTTCCGTAGGACCATTAACTTTTATTTGACAACGACCGACTCGAACTGTTCAAAGACGTTGTTTTTATAATATAAAAAATTAATTGGTCGTCATAATAGTCTATTTATTTATAACATATGTGGAATAAGGATGGATAAATGTGAATAAGCTAAAAAAAAAGGATCGACAACGACCTATACATTGAGAAAGTGTTTAAAATATTGTCCTACATTAAGGAAATGATTTTTCAATTCACTGTATATATTTGTATTCTCATTGTTTTTATAATAATAATTTTAACACGTGACACACAAATGCCTAAATGTTTTTTTTTCTTATAAAAGATAAATTATATAACACATTAAAAATAATTACAAAGTGCAAAATCTTGTCCTAAAATTATGCCAAGAGAGCTAGAGCTTAGAGGGGGAGAGAGAAGGAGAGAGATGTGTGAACCCTTCCCAACAAGTCCAATAAAAAAAAGAAGGAAAAGAGAGCGGCAAAGGCCCAGCGAAAAAGCTCACTTTACCCAAAAAAAAAAAAAAAAAAAAAAAAAACTCACTTTGTTAAATTAAATGCATGTCTTTTATATTTTTTAATAATCAAATAAATATTGACTTTGATAAATCAATAAATTGTATAACATTGTTAAAGTTTAATTATTTAGAGATTTGTCCTTCTAGGATTTCTTACAAACCTAGAAAAGAAATTGTATCATGCTAGCATTGACGGAGCGACACATTTATAGGGTTAGATCTGAATGCATATAGAATGATTAAGACAATAAGATATCACACAAAAAAATACAAATATTTACATGGTTCACCAAAATATGCCTATGTCCAAAGAGGAGAACTAGAAAACGATTAACTATATTAAGTAATTGGAATACAAAACTTTTAACTTGGCCTCCCTCTCCTAGCACCGTCTCTTTCTTTCATAGAAAAATTCATAGAATGACCATCTCTCATAATCCTCTTAAACTAAACCCTAACAATGTATACACTAAAATAAATAGGGTACAATCAGGATCGACTTTGATAATTGAAATTTTTGAGTGGGCCTTAGGCAAAATTTTAAAACCGGTTCTCATACATTATTATGAAAAAAATATAGATTATTTAAATCTTGTACACTATTAATATTACTAAATAAATGCACAATATTATATAATCATTTAAATTAAAATATTATACAATATGATATGCACTTAATAAAACAAAAAATAATTAAATTTTAAAATTGTAATGTCTATTTGATTATGGTTGGAGAGATTTAGGGAAAAATGAAAATTTAAACTTGATTTGAGGAATATCAAACAGATTTAAAAAGTTCGTTAAGAGGTATTAGCTAAAGAAACACATCTCACTTAGACTTTCGTAAACAATTAAACAAAATTAATAAAATGTTTCTATCGGCTCTGGATATAATGAAGTAAAATTACAAAAATGCCTTTATTACTCGACTCTAGACCTAGGGCTGCAACTCGGGCGGATTGGATTCGGGTTGAGCCCAATCCGAATTCCAAACTACTCAACTCTAACCCGACCTAACCCGATTTTCAACTCGAATTGGACTAACCCAAACCCAACCCGATTTAAATAAATCAACTGACCCGATCCGACTTAACTCGATTTTTAAACATGATATGCAAATTAAATAAACCAACCCGACTCAACCCTGTAAGATTAGTTAAATTTATTTAAAATTTGAACGGTCCATATTAGAAGCTATAAAATGAACGACTATGATTTTTCTTTTACTATTAGTTTACGGGTTCGGGTTGGGTCGAGTTATGAGTGAGGCCAACTCAAACCTAACTCGATTTGTGAGTCAATCCGAATTGGTCAACCCGAATCCGAACCCGATTTGACCAACTCAACCCGTATAAAAATTAGGTTCAACTCAACCGGGCTCGGATCCGCTGTTTCCTTGGGTAACAGGAAACAGGGAAACCACCCAATAATAAAGTGCCACGTTTGCATTTAAACGGGGCACCAAACAGCATCAAAACAAGTCCGTTAAAATTGCTTTGAAGTCCTTGCACACTAACAAAAAAAAGAGTAAAAATTGCTTTGAAGTCCTTGCACACTATAAAAAAACAACCACAAGTCCTATGTCAATTCTCAAACAACATCTAACAAGATCTCGTGGAATCAAAAACAAAAAATAACACCATTTATTGAATAAAAAATAACACAAAAACATTTTATAAAAACATAATTATTGTTGGACATGCAGATTCACCCAACACACCATTTATTGAATAAAAAATAGATTCTTTTCTAAAAAATAGTATAAAGAATTATATGAGCTTGAAACACTATCCATATATAAATGGTGGATTTACAAATGAAATTTAACCACAAAAAACCACCATTTGATTAATAACATCAAAGTAATCCTATCAACATTAGCATATGGATTAGATATGCTCATATCCATATATGAACTAAATATTTGAAAATATATATATATTTATGATACTCAACGGGTATTCAAAACAAGTATCAGTATCCGATTAAAAAATCAGGATTCAGATTCACATAATTATATGAAATGTTTGAAATATCTAAAAGGATACAGATAAATTCAAAATATCTGAAGATTCCTTATCCAAAAATAATTTAGATACGAATGTTTTATTTCATATACAAATGCAGATTTTTGGAAATTAAATGTTGGATAATTTTTAAAATTTTTGAATATGGATTAGGATCAGATATTTTTTAAATGATTTAAAGAAAAAAGATCAAATCTTAACATCTTCACAAGAGTCTCCAAGATCTCTACACATGAAATAAAACTAATGAAATAGATTAACACCTTTATCATAAATTTATTAGTTCTAGCCTTCTAGTTCATGATATCCTTAATGCAAAGATGAAAAAAAACTTATACTTAAAATTCAAAACTTAAACCAATAACAAGGGATTGATACCTTCACATTAGTGCGCAAGGACTTCAATGTAATTTTTACTCTTTTTTTTAATGGTGTGTCAGGACTTCAAAGCAATTTTAGCACACTTTTTTTTCCACTGTTTGATGCCCCGTTTAAATGCAAATGTGGCATAGTGTTATTGGGTGGTTTTCCTGTTTCCTGTTCCCCAAGGAAACAGCGAATTCGAGCCCCAACTCAACCTAAGTTGTAGCCCTATCTAAACCTTTGTAAACAACTCTTTTACGTTAAAATGCAAAACATCTCAAAATGGTTAAAAGATGCGTGTTGCAAGGATGAGTCGTGTATCAGCGCTGTAGGATGATATCATGAGATGATGTTGAATAGATGGCCCAAACACGATGAAAGTCATCGATGTTGCTTGGAATCTTCAAAAGGCAACCGCCGAAAACATTGATAAAAGCCCTTTTGAATTCATTGTTATTTTTTTTCCATGATAATGAAATAGATATTTGCTTTTGTGGGACCCCTTCTTTTCAACTTTTATTAATAATGATAATTTTGTTTCCTTGGTACTATTTAGATAACGGAACACGGGGGAGAATAAGAAGAAATGGATGTGAATGAGTAAAAAAAATATATATATTTGTTTAGAATGAATAGATATTATAGTCATATCATAATATGTAAAAATAAATTGATATTTATATTTTATGTTTCGGTGTAATTGTATTATTCTATCCAATCAATTCTATTTAAATGTCAAATCGTTTTTTAATTTTTATAAACTTTTATCCACAGTTTATCCATGATCAATCAAATAACAAAAATTTCATTATTATGTTCCCCAACAGGAATGAGTAAAAAACAAAAAAAAATCAAAGAAAAAGATATTTATTTTAAATATTTATTTTACTAATATAGTTATTTATTCATGAAATAGTTATAAATATCAAAATAGTTTATATATCTAACCAACCAATACCTTAAAATGTATATTTAACGTATATTTATTAAAAATAATATATATATATGCTAAAAAAATAAAATCATATTGTATCATTAATAAAATGTAACTACCTGCACACACAAAAAAAAATCACAACTGTGGAGAGATGGCATCATTAGCAAGATTCCATAGGCCCAAGGGGCAGTTTGACAAAAAAAAAATATTTCCCTAAGATCACCCTTTTATTTGCTTTTCTTATTCACCTACCTACTTAACCTATTGAACCATTCAAGTTGAAGAAAAATATTTTGTGAACATACTTGATCAGCCGAAACACGTGTACCACAATGGAAAATCAACGACAACAAACTGATGATATGGTCCACAAATTTCAAACTACAGTAAGTTTAATGATTAGATATTTTATTGTAGTTGATTATGAAGAAATCATTTTTTTTTATAAGTTGGTTATCAGAAAGTATTTATTTTATGCTTTTTGAAAATCAATTTTGAAATGACATTTTTTAACTAAAAAATTAGGCCTAACTTTAATAACAGCAGACGTATTTTCAAGCACCCCCTAAATCACAATGGTTATTTAGCTTTGAAATTGCAGGCGTGCCCCAGTCTTGTAATTCAACTGAAGGTCACTTCTTCACCCACAATAGCAACCAAAAACGAACAAATAGTCAACATAAATATCGCCCTTGTGTCTTAACCATGCATTTCCAAGAAGGGATCGGGTTAAATCTAATGAAAATTTAGATTTCATTGTATTCTAAGTTTAATTTTAAAATCGTATAAAATATCTCAATCACAATAACGGAAAAAAATCAGACATTCACAAACGCGTTGGACAACTAAATTATTCTACGCCTATTGGACCTAACCCGATCCCTTCCAAAAAAGATCAGGAGAAGCACCTTTTTGACGTTTTTACAATCCAAAATACAGTCTTATATACTTCGTTAGATATCTAGTAAAATATATACATCGTTTAACTATTTATATACCTCATTAAAAAAATTTCTTACACTTATTAAAAATGAGTTCATTCAACTCAAAATGGAACGATATATAATTTTTATCAAATCATATACTTCATTAGATGATATAGATTATTTTTAAAAAAATATAAACGTGTGTGATCTGAGTTTTAGACCGTAAAAATGATTGAGTCTTAACATTTTTCAGACATTGTTTCCAAGCCACACCAATCTATCATGTATATTGTATCCCCGGTACCAAGTCATTCGGATAGACATCCATCAGCTTGCATCAGGACGTTATAGGAGGACCGATTGGGGCGATAGTCAGTCTCCAGCATCCGATGATAGACATCCATCAGGTGCGGGACCATGCGTTGCTTGAGGAGGACATGGAGGATGACGTTGTAGGTGAACGTGCGCGAGCTCATGCCACTCATGCACGAGAACGACTGGATTGCGTTGGACTGAATGTACGTCTGGATCGGTGCGTCGAAGGCCTCGGCAACGACGGGGATCCCGTCGCGGTAGAGCTCGTTGAGGGCGGCCGAGGTGATAGAGAACCCGTCACCGTTGCTAGCAATGGTGCAGCGGCGGAGGAGGGAGAGGATGGCATTGTGGGAGTCCCAGCTGCAGAGGTTATAACGGCTGGCCTAGACAGGAGGCAGAGACGACGAGAGTAGGCGAGGGGTTTGGAGATGTGAGCAGGAGGGTGGGGTTTCCTTTCTTTGAAGAGAGGACCGGTGGCTATCCCCACCGATCCGAGTTTGACCGGATTTGATCGCCATTTCAGGTTTCGTGCGACCGAATTTGGTCGTCATTTTAGGTTTCGCGCGACCGAATCTGATTGAACAGGATTTGTAATAAAGTTTATATTTTTTTTTTTTTGAAAACATAATCTCACGACGTGTATCCTCCTTGAATCTTTCATATCACTCCAAGTCTGAGTTGTAATATAGGAAAAATAAATCATTATTCTTAAATGTAGAATATAAGAACAATTTTTTTTATATAAGTTACAGACAAATTTCAAAAGTCAAATATAAAATGTGTTTGAATCAACTGATACGCTTTTTTGTTTTCAAACAAAAATTCATCTTAACTACAAATTCAAACGAAACTTAAAAATGATATATATTTGTCTAATAAGATATTTTTTTTATAAAAATTTGAATTAATTGAAAGTATATCTACTTACATTTTTTTTAATCCCTTAATTGTTGTTTGGATGAAAGAATAAATGTAGAATATGATGGATAAATCCAAAAATTTATTTGTTTACAAAAAATAAATAGATATAATTCTGAACCCTGTTCGACCCATTCCGGTTGCCCAAAACCTGAAATGACGACCCATTATGGTCGCCCAAAACTTAAAATGGCGACCGAATTCGGTCGAACTGAATTGGTGGGAACAGACAAACACCGTTTTTTTTTTTTTTTTTTTTTGATCGGTGGGATTGGAAAATTGTTTGGTGGGGATAGATGGGCCCTATAAATAAGAGACCTCCAATTCAAAAAGATGTAAACAATCATTCTCTTTCCTTGCTATTTCACTCAAAAAAACTATACATACTGATTTATGCATTTGGGTGTTTGTGACGCAGTGGTTGCCATCGAACCGGGCTTGGGATAAGAAGCCGAGGCACATAGCACTATAGATATGTTCCAAAAGGCTGGGAAGATAATGAAATAAAAAGGCATGTAAGACACGATGGGGAGGAAAATCTGTGTTGGTAAGTCAATGGGATGCAGTGAATTTGAATAACAATTGAATATGATCACTGTTATAGGCAGTATTTTTTTGTTAAAAGTAAAAGTATTACATTGAAACAATGTGCTTCAAATACTTTATTCAAGTGGTCCTAAGGTAGAATACAAAACAAGCTACAAAAATGTACCCTTCCAGGATGGGATGGACTGGAGAGTAATCCCCACCTTCCTATTAATTTCCACCAAGCAGAAACGCTGTTTTTTAGAATCTGCACAATGAGCAGATTCTCTCCCAAACAGAGTACCAAATGCATCCCTTAATATAGGGCCACCAAACAATAAATAAATGTCACCTTCCCAATGACCCTAATAGCTTCACAGTAACCACGAATCAAGTAATCAACCAACACAGACAAGGAAAAACAACAATTTAGTAACTTAATAATAACCTCCATGTATTATTGATTAGGTGATTCTTCTGAACAGAAGCGCCATCCAAATTCTGAATCACAAGGTTGGTTCTCCAGTTTCAGCTCAGTTGGCAAACTTGACTCAGGTAATGGTAATCCTCTATGATAACTTACAAAGAAAAATTAATGCACCAAAAATCCAACCCTCAACATCGTGGTGACGGATCTTTGACGACCATCCTTGCAATGTAATACAGCCAATAAAACCTCCTGCACATGATTCCATCCATCTAGCTATGAATGAGATGACAAGTCATCTGAATTCATGTATAAGCATCCAGAGCATGTAATATAACAACCATTCATCTAAGAAATTGCTTGGGGACCCAAAGCAAATTCAGATTTGAGTGGAAATTTCCATGCTCACATTTCCAACACCACCTCCATTATAACACATTGTGCCCAATCAGTCACATTGGGAGGAGCATCATCTACTCAAGAGGTTGCCAACACTTATAACCAACTGGCTTCTTGTTCATGACTGACGTTCTAACAACCAACTGCTCAAATTAATTGAATACACCGAGTCATGCCACTTCATGTATGAAATATAAGATGAGTGATACCATAGACACAAACTCTATTGCTTAAATATGTTGCATGAACAAAGTAGATATAGCTCCTTCTCCCATATCTACTCTAAATCACTATGTGCGGCTAAACATACAAATTAATATGATAAACATAACAGCCACTCACCGTCAGATGTAAATAGTTCTTGTCCATTGATATCTCTTATGGAGGAAATAAGCCTGAAAATGGCCTTTCATGATAGACCTTAAAAGTGTCCAAGATCCATGCTTGCACTAGACAAGATGATGCTAACTTTAGGATCAATCATGATCCTGAGCCCTCACGTCAATTCCTCTCTACAAGCAAATGATGCTTCACATTCAATTTTTAGAGCAATTAAAATCAATCATCCTTGTGTCAAAAAAAATGTTCCATATAATGAAAATGGCTTGTAGGAGTAAAATTTGTCATCATCAATAAAGATTCCATTTTAATGGTGGCTTATAATTTTTATCCATCCATATAGTTGATGCAGTCCAGCCATCTCCATCATTTTGTGCAACTGTAAACCTACTTCCACATAATTTTTCCAGATAAATCTCTTAGGGGCCGTTTGGTTCAGCGGAATGCTGATTTTAAGTGTTGATTCATAAGTGCAGATTGTATAAGTTCTAATAAGTTTTAATCAATTAAAAAAAAAACTGTTTGGTTCAGCGGAAATTATAAACACTTATGAAGGATAAGTGTGTTTGGTTCATCACTGAACAGTTAAGCTTATTAGAAGGGTATTTTGGTCTATTATATAAATTCTGCATGTTTTTTTTTATGTTTGGTTGAATACTAACTCCATTAAAGTATGTATCACTAGTATAGAGAGAGAACAATGGAATGCCGAAATGATTATAATAACAATAAATTTTTTAATAAGAAGATTGATAAAATAAAATAAACAAGTTTAAAAAGAGCTTTTGAACATAAAGTACCCAATGATATTAGCTGGATAGCTTTAGAAGAACAAATACAAAACAAAAAAATGGTTAATTGGGATACCATTAGAAGTAAAAATAAGAATGAACACAAAACATGAATTTAAATAATATTTTTCATCCTTAAAAACAAAAACTCAGCTGATAATTCTCTAACAAAAAAAAAACGAAAAAAAGAACCCTCTCATACCAATCAATACCCTATAATAACAAACAAAAAGGGGATTAAATTCTTATAACCACAACGCCATTTTCACATGATCCAAACACAGTATCCACAGAGATCTGATGAACTGGAAGTTGGATGGTGGAGGAGATCGATCTGGAGAGGGGATCTGCAGAGGTGGCGAATGGTGGTGGTGGAGGATGTTGATCTGTACAGGGGATCCACGGAGGCGGCGGATGGTGGTGGTGGAGGAGGTCGATCTGTAGAGGGGATCCGCAGAGGCGGCGGATGGTGGTGGTGGAGGAGGTCGATCTGTACAGGGGATCCACGGAGGCGGCGGATGGTGGTGGTGGAGGTCGATCTGTACAGGGGATCCACAGAGGCAGCGGATGGTGGTGGTGGAGGTAGATCTGTCAGGAGATCCAAAGTTGTTGCGGTGGATGGTGGTGGTGAAGCTCGATTTGTAGAGGAGATCCGAAGAAGCGGCGGACGTTGGTGCTTGAGGTCGAACGGATCTGTGTTTTCGGTGAAATATTGGGGTTGAAAGGGTTTTTCGGCGCAGGGAAGAGAAGAGAGATAAGGGGTTGTTTGAGTTGAAAGAGGGTTTAAATACCCTATGTAATTACCAAACATTGACAGGGGCGTTCTGGTCTTTTTACATTATGGACGAACGATTGAATCCGTAAGCCGAAAATTTAAGTGAGGATCCTTGGACTGAAAATATTTTGCCTATAATCACTGAATGAGGTAAAATATCAGACCTTAATTGACATTCAACCAAACGGGATTAAAGCGAAAGATCAGCTTTAAGCTGAATAAGGACTGATTTTAAGTGCAACCAAACAGCCCATTACTGTGAAGATTATTGGGTTGCAACACCAGAATATGTTCTGCAGTTATCTGTGACAAGTATTCTGCACAGTTTTCCAAACTCAGCATAACTCTCATATAGAAGCTCCATAAATTCACCCTCTCTTTTTTGTCATTTCAGAAACCCATATCAAACTACTCTTAGTACATCTAGCGCAGGCCGCAAAGTAGGAAGGACACAAGTGCCAGAGTTTTGTGGTGTCTGACACTTCATATCAATGAACGATGAACAAATATAACAACTGTTTCTGATCTAGTTAACTCGCAGTGTCAATCCTTTTAAAGGTGCTGTGTCCAAAATGTTATCTGTACCTGCTATGAATACACGCCATTCTAACATGGGCAGATCATCATCTACAACACCTTTATGGCTCTACTATTCAACCCAGAAGTCTCAATAATTTTATTGGTTAGGTAAAAATCCTTCCAGACATTGTTCTACTATTGCAATCCATCAGCAGTGATGCTTCCTTCTTTTTTTATTGGTTATAAAAGGCCACCAGCTAACATCAGCAGTGATACTTGGATCAGGCAAAGCAAGCCTTCAATTAAGATTCTACATCTAGCAAATTAAAAGTCTTCGCTTAATTGGACAACCTACTAATGGAAAAGGATGGTAGTTGTTTGGGGCTGAACAACGCCAGTTGTAAAATTGTAATTGCAACAGAACTAAAAGACAATACGAACAATGCATCACAAACTGTGAGATATAGAATTTGTTCACAACTTCAACGTGGGAAACTCAACATGTGTTTGCAAATTCAAGGAGGGGAGACTGATTGTAATCTCTTCTCAATCAACCCCCAAAGAATCATTCCAAATACAACACCACCACCAAAAAAAAAGAAAAGAAAAAAAAGTTTCACAACTCCTACAGCTAAATGAATAAATACCCATGTCGAAATAAAGCAAGTGTCGAAGATGTCAAAATCGACCAAACAAAAACAACCCACCAAGCCAAAAACAAAGCCATTTCCTTCAAAACAGGTGACAAGCAAGAGACATTACCAATGACAGCCACATCACAGAAAGAGTTACCTTGAATTTGCGACACCCCGAGGAGGAGAAGCACCAAAACGCCTGGCCCAAAGAACTGAAGAATCACCAAGCAGATGTAGTGGTTGTGCAAGAAAATCTTCGCCCTCCCGAAATCCAAATCAGGGACCTTTTTGGAGTGCAGCCTCTGGTACCACGAGAGCACCGCCTCGTTGAGGTACATTTGCAGATTGGGCCGAAGAGCCAGAACCTGCGCGAATCCCGAGACCGCCAGGGCCCAGACGCGGAGCGCCTCGACGTCGTCCGATTGCGAATCGGAGCACCAGATCCCGACCATGGGATTGATGGAGACCGAGGCGGCGAACACGCAGGAGATGAAGCCCGCGTAAAGGCACGCCCTGCCGGCCCCCCCGCAGGAGATTACCGGGAGGTTCCAGTCGAGCTGATCGGTGCCGATCCAGAAAGATCGGGCGGCCCTCGTCGCCGGGACGAAGAGGATCCCTGACAAACCCCCGGCGAGGACGGCCGTCGAAACCCTCGCGAGGCCGTCCTCGCCGAAATCAAAGGCGAAGATCGACGGGGTGAAGACGAATAGGACGGAGAGGGACGAGAAGAACCCTAGAAACCCCGAGAGCACGCTCAATTGCTTCTCCGAAGCCCTCGTCGCCGACCCCTCGAAGGAGATCCTCACAAGAGAGAAGGCTAGTCTCACGACGGCCGCGATCGCGAGGAGGGAAGGGACGAACGCGCCGTCGACGGCGAAGCGATCGAGGAGGAGACTCGAGAGGGCGGCGAAGGAGAGGACGAAAGAGTCGCGATAGGCGGAGAAGAAGATCCGCGTCCGGAGTTGGGAGTCGGCGAGGCGGAGGCGGAAGATCTGGGCGTTGCCGTTGGTGTCGTCGTCGAAGACGGACTTGGAGTGGCCGTGCTTTCCCTTCTTGCGGTGGTGCTCCGGGTGGGTGTCCTGATCGGAGGATCCCGGACGTCGGATGGCGGCTCTTAATCCGCCGCCGCCGCCGCCGGCGGAGGCGGCGGGAAGGCTGTCGGGGTGGATGTAGGTGTGGAGGCCGAGGAGGAGGAGGGCGGGGAGGCTGAGGAAGGCAGAGATGGAAGCGGCGGAGGCGGAGACGGCGGCGTGGATTGCGAGGTTCGTGTAGGGGGAGGAGGGGGTTGTCATTTGGGAGGGGTGGCGGGGGTAGTTTGGGGATTTGGCGGGGAAGATGTTTTCGGGTTTTTCGGGCGGTGTGAGTGGAAGTGAATTGAAGCGAGTAACTGGGGATGGAAGTTCTGTGGGGGGGGGGGGGGGGGGTGGGGTTGAGAATGGGCTTGTCATTATGAGAAATGACGATCGGATCCACGCATCGTGGGTGATTAATGACACTGGATCAATGGTTCTGATCTGACGATTCTCTATTATTTGGACATACAGGTGAATCTCTGCTGTTCTTGTTAATTGTCAAACAGCCTTTTGAAGGAGATGTATCCTGATCTATTTGATCCAAGTGGATTTTATTAGATCATTAATAGGAAGAAATTATTCTTATCAATTTTTGGATTAGTCTATGCCGGCTTTGTTAGAGATATGAATGAGTGATCAGATAGTTATTGTGATGACAATTAATTTAACTCATCTTCATAGTGTGGGTATCATATATATAATCTCATTTCATTTTTCATAGCACACATCACATGGTGATGAATTTGTGGTTGTGCTTCCACTATTTATGTATCCACTTTTTGGAAAATCAATGTCGGTGGAATTCATGAAAAGTGGGATTCCATAACGATATTATTGTTGAGGTTTTATCATTCTCTTGACATAAACATTGAATGGCATCATTCATCCACATCTAAAAAAGTTTTGGGAAGTTTGATGTATTAGTCTTTAAACCTGCAAATATAATTGATAATTGATATCATATAGCATGCTATAAAAATTCTTTAGTAATTATTCAAAACTTATTTTGTTGAAAGAATTTAGTTTTATTCATCATTAAATTAAATGATTCTTAAATGCTTTGGCATCGTTCCCAAATCAGAGACACTCCACTTGTTTTAACTTATCTCAAAGAAGAATGAGAATGTAGACCGGTGAATGAGAGACTAGACCATGATCGATAAATTTGACCCAATCAAAGTGGATGTATAGCACGTGATCCCATGCAACGACTTGAAGGGACACTCGAATCTTATTCAGACATGTGTTAATACAGTCTGATACTCACTACACGACTAAATTATAACGTGACAGATGTACATATGATGACATCATGATAATTTAACATGCTAGGATTTGTCTAAAACTAGAAATTCACTCTCCCAAAATCAAATCATGAGATTCATTTTTTAGATTTTGCTTTCTAGTATTCATTGAGGTCTTGTGGTAGGCTCTACATCGATGTTGGATTCATCTTCTCCTTAGAGACGTGTTTTTAACCATTCCTTTTAGCAATTTACAACCAAATCTCCTCTACAATAATCTTCTCCAGCGATCCTCCATCATTGCCAATCTACTATCTCATACCAAGAAAGCTTGTTCTTCAATAATGTATCATATGTGAAAATCAAGTGATACATAGATTGATCGTGGGATTGTTTCTATAAACTGCGTGTAACAATACTATTTAAAATGGGCATCCCCTTTATTTGAAATACAATTAAGTAACAATTGCAACTATTTTGTAAAGAAAAAAAAACACTTTTTAAACAATTAAAATAATAGGGAAGACATAAGGGGCAATAAAAAATATTTGAAATATAATTTTTCGTATAAACTTTAAAGCATCACTTTATGTAGACATCGATAACAGGCTAGCCGAAGGCAAAAAATTAAGATCCAGGCTCTACCCACAGGCCTGGGCCTAAACGGGCTTGCCAAGCCATGCTCGGGCTTTAAGTCACAAGCGAGCCTGAAAGCCCCTAAATTTATTTTTCTAATAAGGGGGGGGGGGGGGGGGGTCTTGCCTCCAAAAAATATATCAAATTTTACTGGGGGCCCTACCCCCAAAACAATGTTAGGGAAAAGAGGCGCCAGTCTTCCACCCCCTTTGATTGTTAGGAGTGACCCCAACCCCCAACGCAAGTTGGAGGGAGGGCTGATCCCCCCTCCCACCTAAGCACCGATGGATCAGCCTGAACAGGTCCGGTTTGAACAGGATCAGGTCTCAAAATGAGGTCCGACCCTGGGCCAATCTAGCCCATCAATAAACCCAGACCTGATTTAATGAATCCATGGGTTTGGTTTAAGGACTTCAAATCAAACGATAGGGTGGGTCTAATTGCACCCCTTGTTTTACTGTGCACACCCCTATTAATCGGATTATGATAAAAAGATCTATTTATATTCAGATACTATACACACCTTCTATTGATTGTCAACAAATATGAAAATCCTAGACAAATAAGCTATCGATGAGAACAGATTAACAACTCGTAGGCTCTGGAAGGGATTAGACACGTATGATGTTTATCATATTCAAATTGCTCAACAAATATGATGTCAATAAAACAAAATATTAAATCAATATTTTTTGGAAGGGCAGGCAAATGGAATGTCGAGCATATGTGAATTTATAGATACTTAATGTGTCGATTCATGCAGTGCTATATATATATAGGGATATTATTGCGTGCGGCGAACGGCGGGTGCGGCAGCGATCACGGGCCGTCGATCACGGGTCCATCGCATCGGACGGTCGGGTGCGATTCACGTCGACCATTGGATGCGATGGACCCGCGATCGAACGGCCCACGTCGCGGCCACACCTGCCGTTCGCCGCACGCAATAATTTTCATATATATATAAATGTACACACTCACATTACATCTAGAATATATTATATGTATATATATATAGGTCGATGATAATATGCGGCGTCCCGCACGGTGCGGGAACGACGTCGTTTGTCCGATCGCGGGTCCATCGCATCCAACGGTCGATGTGAATCGCACCCGATCGTCCGATGCGATGGACCCGCGATGGACCCGTGATCGACGGCCCGTGATCGTTCGCGCACGTTCCCGCATCGCGCACCGTATCATTCCTCATATATATATATATATATAGAGAGAGAGAGAGAGAGAGAGAGAAGTGATTGTATGAGGCCGTGAGCTAGGTGCGGCTGCAATATCAGCCGTCCGATCATGGTTCATCGGATCCTGCGGTGGACATTAATCCACTCAAATGAATCACGACCGGGTGCATCCGTTTGAGTGAGAGACACCCGTAGTCGACCAAATAAAAAAAATCTTAATCCCTCTCTCTCCACTTCCCTGAAACTCTCGACCTCTTTGTGAAACACCCTTGAGAAACTAAAATCGTCTCCATTGACTACTCTGCTGCAGCCCCCCCCCCTCCGACCCTCGCTGCGGCCCCTCCTTGCAGTCCCCCCTGCGGCTCCTCCCTGCGGCCACCACCGACGATCCTCCCTGCGGCCACCACCGACGATCCTCCCTACGGCTCCTCCCTGCGGCCACCACCGACGATCCTCCCTGCGGCTCCTCCCTGCAACCACCACCGACGCTACTCCCTACGGCCACCACCACCTACTTCCATCGGGTTTGTTTGTTTTTCTTTTTTTCTTCTTTTTTTTGTTATGTTTTGGGTAAATGATGCTTTAGATAGGTATGTATTTCTTTGGGGTTAATGATGCTTTTCAGTGTTCATCAAAGTCTTTAGGTTTTTTCCCCCAAATTTGTTAGTTATTTATTTTGTGTATTCAAATCTAGGGTTTGAATTTTATTTTCATAATCACTTTCAGATGTAGGGTTTTGTTTTTATGTTAATTTTATTTTCAGAATCACCATTAGATCAGTTTTTTTGTTTTCCAATAGGTGTTAATCTGTTTTTTTTTTCAGACCAAGGTTTAGAGTTACAAGGTTTGTTTGAAATCTAGGGTTTTTATTGGGGTTTTTTCCCACATTTGTTTTTCCCACATTTTTTACAAAATCTAGGGTTTCTACAAAATTTAGGGTTTTTATTGGGTTTTGATCTGTTTTTTATTGGGTTTCAAATCTAGGGTTTTTTTTTCCACATTTGTTTCAAATCCATTTTTTTCCAAATTTGTTTCAAAACCATATATGATAGAATTGATGTTAGATCGTATGTCATATTTTGATAAATTTTGATGATTCAATTGATGTGTATGTTTTTATTTTTTCATATATGTTTCAAATCTAGGGTTTTTTCATCTTTCTTTTAGGTATATGGTTTCCATATTTTCTAGAATTCATGTTTGGTGTATTTTTTTGAATTCAGAATTTTGATGTATATGTATGTGTTGTTATATTCCTGTGTGTCCCAACCCAGGGTGCTTTATGCTACGGTGTATACTAACAACTAATGAATGGAAGCCTGTGAATAATACTTAACTATTTGAACATGTGGACTTGGAAAATACAATGTACAATAGGTTGAATCAATCAACAATAGGTGTGGCTAGGGTAATCTTTCTTGATGAAACTATTGATATATTTCCAATTTTGTGGATGACCATCTGTTTTCATTTATTCCTCCAATATTTCACTGTTATATGTCATCTGATCTTCCCTTATTTGAATCATAGTAAACTGGTACATTTTCAAAAGGTTAGTTGATGACATGGGTAGGCTTATAGGTTTTCTAGTATTCGCATCTTCAACTTGTTTACTTGAAGAGTTGTAGTGAACACATCCTGATTAATGGCTGTATATTTGTTGTATAATTAGTACTTGGTTTAGACTAATGGACTTTTTTGGATTATTCAAATTATTGAAAAGAAATTTTAACAATGCTTGTTGTACAGATACTAGATGGAATAAGAATTGTGTATTTTGTTTTTTGTACAGGTCCCCAGTCTATTACAAGAAGGATCCACAGTTGTGAATAGGAATATTTTGAAACAAAAACAGGAAAACAATACAAGCCCCAGGGCTGTTGTTCTTAAGTGTGAAGAGTTCTTGAGAGTGAAACAATATGATCGACAAACGAACACTGCCACCTGTGAATTGTGATGCAAATGGCAGCTTACAAGGCAATTTTAACAAAGAAGAAAGATGATGGAGCAACACCAATGAGGATGCATTTGTTGACTCTTTCATTGAGTTGATGTGAATAGTGATATGCAAATCAAATTCGAGTGATGCTTGCAACATAGTCCATTTTAATTGAGTGATTTCTTTTTAAATTTGTTCAATATATACACACACAATTTGATGTTTTGTATTATAATAGAATAGTAATTTGTATGCAATTTCGCTCTGTTGCTTTTTTTGTTAAGTTGAGGTTGGAGAAGTTGAGACCTTGTGCCTTGTCAATGTTTGTGTATGTTATGATGATGTTTCATGTCTACTATTTTCAATCTGATAGTGGTGACGAAGGCATTGCATTTGTTTTTGGCTTTTATGGGTAGATCCTCTTTATCGTTAGATTGGAACAAGCAGAGTTTGCTTTTATGCATTTTTGGACATTCAAAATCACCCAAACCCAAAAACACTTAAATCACCCAAATCCATTGCAGATAAACACCCTAAAACACTGAAATCATATAACCCATTTCTGGTTTGTAATATCCACTGATTGCAAGGGAGCATATGTGCAGACAATTCTGTTCTAACTTCAAGATGATTTGCTTTTTGAAAATCAGTACCACATCACATCTAGCAATAACATTTAATTTTTGATATTATAACACACTTTGTTTCTCAAAAGAAGAAAAAAAAACACTCCAGCACTCATGTTGTTCATACATACATATATAAAATGGGAGCTTTTGTGCAGTGTATCTGACTTCGAGGAACACATCCACATCAATCCACAATTCTATTCTAATGAGATGATTTGCTTTTTGAAAATCAGTACCACATCACACCTAGCAATAACATTTAATTTTTAATATTACAACAAACTGTGTTTCTCAAAAGAAAAGAAAAAAACCACTCCAACACTCATGTTGTTCATATATACATATATAAAATGGCATTACACCACACCTAGCATTACACCACATATACAAATAAAAAACTGCAACTGGATAATTGCATTTGACAAATCTGATATCTCCTCTGCACCACTTTTCCTTTCATTAAAACCTGGGGAGTGTTACATTCAAAGCCCATATTTCCCAATACTCTTTATGAACCACAATTCAAGTTTCAAGTTTCAGGCAGATTGCTGTAACAGCATGTTTCAGCCTTCAGGCTATGGGACTAAGAAATGTAGACATGGCACAAATGACAAAAAGAGAAAAATACCGGATGGACTCATCATTTTGGAATAAGACTATTGACTGCAAAGTTCTATTAGGAACTGGTGCAAAGGCCAACAAAACAAAACAACAAAAAAGAAGTATTCATGTGCATGTGGATGATGTTAAAAAAAAAAGGCCCATTAGACTGAAATGAACCAAAAGCATGCAAGGAAAACACTGTATAGACCATGAAGAACAGAGGAAAAGAAGTATTCATGTGCATGGATATTAATAACAATAAAGCAATGACACCCTATTATAAAATATTATTTACTGAAATTAAAACCTTGTATCCATGCTGGGTGAATTCATACTTACTAATCCCAGACTTAAGTTTAACTAACAAAGGAATGTGAAGCAATGCTGGGTGAATTCATGACTGCATAACTAAAAATCAATTAATTTGTGATGCATGTGAGGAATGATGTATCCTTGGACTACATGCTTCTGTATTCAATTACATTCCACTTCGAAGTTCGTATTCATTAGCCAATTCCAGGAACTTTTGTAGCAGGCCAGCATGGGATGTACTTATTAAACCTGAAAAATGACCAGGCTAAGCATCACTTGTTCAGATGTTGGATTAATCAATAGAACTGAATCGTGATTCATCAGGATCAAGGATTAATTACATTGATGTGGAAAAAAAATGAAAAGTTTTAAAAGATATTTTCATAACTCTTGATGCATTCTAATGCATCTTTTTACATATGATTTGTTTTTAATAGTCTAAAAACCACTCCGATTCAAACATTTATTACTTGGTTCCAAAAAAATGCTAGTACAACTAATAGATTGAGCCATTGGTAAAGACTAGATCTGAAATAAATCTGTAAACAAAAACCTTAGATCTAATAGTGATTCTGAAAGGAAAATTAATATAAAAATAAAACCCTACATCTGAAAGTGATTATGAAAATAAAATTTAAACCCTAGATTTGAATACACAAAATAAATAACTTACAAATTTGGGGAAAAAAACCTAAAGACTTTGATGAACACTGAAAAACATCATTAACCCCAAAAAAATACATACCTATCTAAAACATCATTTACCCCAAACATAATAAAAAGAAGAAAAAAACAAACAAACCTGATGGAAGCAGGTGGTGGTGGCCGCAGGGAGGAGTGTCGGTGGTGGCCGCAGGGAGGAGTCGCAGGGGGGGGGGGGGGCGCAGGGAGGATCGTCGGTGGTGGTTGCAGGGAGGGGCCGCAGGGGGGGGGGGCGTAGGGAGGATCGTCGGTGGTGGCCGCAAGGAGGAGCCGCAGCGGGGGTCGGAGGGGGGGTTGCAGCAGAGTAGTCAATGGAGACGATTTTGATTTTCCAAGGGTGTTTCACAAAGAGGTCGAGGGTTTCAAGGAAGGGGAGAGAGAGGGATTAAGATTTTTTTTATTTGGTCGACTACTCTCTCTCAATCGGATGCACCCGATCGTGATTCATTTGAGTGGATTAATGTCCACCGCAGGATCCGATGAACCAAGATCGGACGGCTGATATTGCAGCCGCACCTACCTCACGGCCTCATACAATCACTTATATATATGTATATATACATATATATATAGGTAGCCGATTCAGTGCGGGAATGCGGTCGTGCGGGAAGCGATCACGGGCCGTCGATCACGGGTCCATCGCATCGGACGGTCGGGTGCGATTCATCTAGACCGTTGGATGCGATGGACCTGTGATCGAACGATCGACGTCGTTTCCCGCATTCCCGTGAATCGCTCGACTACATATATATATATATATATATATATATATATATATATATATATATATATATATATATATATATATATATATATTAGGGGGCGATTAGGTGCGGCGTGCGGCAGGTGCGGCCGCGACGTGGGCCGTTCGATCGCGGGTCCATCGCATCCAACGGTCGACGTGAATCGCACCCGACCGTCCGATGCGATGGACCCGTGATCGACGGCCCACAATCGACGCCGCACCTGCCGTTCGCCGCACCTAATCGGTCCCCTATATATATATATATATATATATATATATATATAGATTTTCGATAATATGCGGTCGGTGCGGTCGTGCGGATTCGACGTGCGTCGTCCGATCGCGGGTCCATCGCATCCAACGGTCGACGTGAATCGCACCCGACCGTCCGATGCGATGGACCCGTGATCGACGGCCCGTGAATCGCGACCGCACGACCGCACGACCGTATAATATCACGACTCTATATATATATATATATATATATATATATATAGGGAAGTGTTTGCGTGCGGCGAATGGCGGGTGCGGCAGCGACTACGGGCCGTCGATCACGGGTCCATCGCATCGGACGGTC
>CM060868.1:9050313-9080097 GCA_030737845.1 Acorus calamus
AAAATACGCTTCCGTTAAATAATAATTAAAAAAAGAAAAGAAAAAGAGACCGACCCGGAAAGCCCAAAACAAAATATCAGGAGAAAAAACCACGTGAGGTCGAAATAATCCCAGATATTTATTTCTCTCCGGCCGTCACCTTATAAACCCTTCTCCCTTCCCCTCATAAAAACAAATTAATGAAATTATAAAAAAAAACACACACAAAAAAAGAAATACAGATTTCGATCGATCGATCGATGGATCTGAAGGAGAAAAGAGGGATGGATGGGATCTGGACGGATGAGATGCACGTGTCCTTCCTCAACTGTATGGAGGCGTCTTTCGTAAAGGCGATGCTCCGAACGGCCGCCGATCGGGGTTTGGCCTCCGCCGCATCGCCGCCGCGAAACCGACTCGATCGCTACCTTCCCGACAGCGCCGACTCCACGTGTTCTCCAGCCAGAGGAGGTGGAGGTAAGCGTCTCGGGATTCGTGCGTTACGGGGGATCTGTTGAAGGGGGTGTTTTTAAGAAAAATAAAAAGAATAATTAGAATAGTCGGGGGGATGGGGGATGATCTATGCCTTCGAATCGATGGACTGTGATACGGATGGACGGCCCGGATCGCCGGCGGCTTGAAAACGTCGGTTAAAATTGACCAAAATGGCCCTTTATGTTTTTGAGGGGTTTTTTTGGTTTTTTTTATTATGTTTGAATTTTGTGTGGATTTATCGTCCTGATTATTTATTTTAAAAAAAAAAACAGGAAAATCGGGGGTTCATCGAGCACAAGTGAGAAGGGATTCGCGGTGGCGACCGTACAAGTCCCAGGATCAGGTTAGTGTTTTTTTTAGATGACAATGCCATTGTTTTTCTTCTCTGTCTAATTTTGCTGAAACTCGGTCAGAAAGATCATCTGATCAGGACTTACGACTCTTGTGTTTCAATATAAAAATATCAATGGATGACGTCACTTTTTAGATATTTTTTTTCTTGGCAAGGGTTTGTTTTGAGGTATTAGATAATTAATATTTGCGGGTACAGGATAATTTATTTTGTATTTTTTTATGGAATGATTAAACGAGTTGGGGCCCATAAATGCTCTTTTGATGTGTCCTGGTATTTTTTTTTTTCTTCTTATCTGCACCCGTATTTTCCTTTTTTTTTTTGTTTTTTTTTTAACTATGTTTGCACGAATATAATATTGATATCAGATAATAAAAAATAAATTTAAAACTGATTTTATAGTATCCATGGCTTTCATAAAATTAAGAGACAAAAATCTGACTAGCTCTACTTTAAAATGTTATATATATGATTTAGATAGTATATATGATTTAGATAGTATATATATATATATATACACACACACACATCACATATTAAGAACATTTTCAATGGATATGTTAACTAACATGATAGTGTCATATCGTTACATAACATGTAAAAATGTTGCTCTAATAGAGATGTTAAAATAGAGCTAAATGTGAGTCCTCCGTAACAGACGTTATCTCTTTAAGCTAACTGTAATTAGTGTTTTAATTAGTCAAATGTATACCCCACTTAGTAATTTTCTTTAAAGAATTAAAAAAAAATACATTTGGGCGATTGAGTGGGTCTGGAGAGGTGGGGCCTACTATTATTTTGACTAGTTTATTTAGCTAGATCATTGGAGCAATAACAACTAATTAAAGTATAACACTTCATTTTGTTTAAATAACATATCCATTGGAGATGCTCTAAGGTGTTGAAAAAGAGTTTCATTGAAAGATTTTCTAGAATGAATTTTACAAAGAGCATTTTTTGAAAATTGTTTTATATAATTTAAAGGGTTTTTCATTTTTAAGTTCCTATAAATTATAAGATTTAGTGATCGATCCCTCATTTCTTCATATTTTGGTTTTAGTCCATTAATTTAAATGATATGTTATTTTTTAGTCCCTGGGAGGGACCTATCCCTATATTATTTGGTTTTCTTTTTAATCCCTGGGAATGACTAAAAAGAAACATATCGTTTAAATCTGGGGATTAAAATCAAAATGTAAAAAAGTGAGGGATCGATATCTAAATAGATATGTTTATATGGACTGAAAAATAAAAAATTCTAATTTAAATTGTTCTTCGCTTTCTTCAAAAATTGAATCACTGTAAGAATTTAAAAACAAATTTGATTAAACAGAAAAACCAAATATGAGATGCATGGGCCCTGCCCTCATATTTTGAAATTAAACAAAAAAAAAAAAATTAAAAGTTGGCCAGTTCGGAAACTTTGTATCTTTGGAATATATATATATAATTTTTTTATCAAATATATTTTCTGATCAAATATTTTATAATAACCTGACAAATTTACTGATGATGACGTTTATGCATTTTCTTGCTGAAGGTGGTCCCGCAGTTTGAAAGGGAAGATCAGGCGGATAGTAGATGCGAGACACGTGTCGATGCCAGTTAAATTGGGGCTTAGCACTGAAGAAGAACGCGCTTAACGTGTTGTCTGCGTTATTAAATATTAGAACTCTTGATTTTTTTTTTAATTTAAAAAAATGATATTTAGGATTTGATTTCTTAACTTCTTTCATACAGGTAAGATGTGTTTGTTGACTTAACTAAAGTTCAGTTCACAATAGTTATTTTTATTAGTTGTAATTTTTTGGACAGCTGAATTAAGGGTTCAAATTCTCTTTATCATTGGGTGATTCATCAAATTTAGAAGTGATTTTTTTTACTAACAGTAACATATGTTATATAAATACAATTATTAAAAAATGACAAAATTAATATCGTTGAGATATTTAAAATACGAATAAAAAGTGAGTAAATAAGGAATGAGATAAGATTTTTTTTTTTTTGGTAACAAAAGTTTCCACTATTTTCTCCCTAGATCAGAAGTAGAGAGGATCCGATCATCCTAGGTCTCATTGTCTCCCAAATTGGCTTCTGTAATGGCATATGCGTAACTCTCTCTTATTTAAGATTTGTCTCTTCATCATAATAACTGATGCTTTTGATCTTTCTTTGACAATTATTGAGAGACTTATAGGTTTAACTCACCCTGTCCTGGTGCACTTTGATCTTTTGTATCGGTCTGTTCTTGTGATTCAAGATACAGTCATGAACATAGGTAAATCAATAATATATATGTTATAAGCATGATCACTTAAGGGCGTGTGTATGTTGTTTAGTATGCAGTTTGTACGTGCGATTGAGTTCAAAAAGTGTATATGATCGCATATACGGAATATGTGATCACAGATTGACCGTTCAAACGAATCTATAAGTCATTACGAATGGTCAGTCTTTTATATATTTTTTCAAACTGTTGTTCAAACGGCATTCGAAAGGAGTTCATTACCACTGCTCTTCTCTTTTTTACTATTCAAACATGATAGACCGTTCGAATGGTCCATCGCAAAAATAAAAAGGGAAATGATTTACAAGCCCTATCTTAAAGGCCTTCATGTAAGCCCCATGAGGTGGCATAGGTGGCAATACCAAATATACCCTTGAAACCGTTTTCGATAATCACTTTCCACATTTAATGGTCGGTTAGAATTTTCTTATGTGGAAGGAGTAATGAAGTTTTAATTAACATTTTTTTTTTGTTATGACAATTGAATTGTTAATCGTCCATCATCACCGATAAAAAAAATTTCAATACTATAATTTTTTATATTAACATAGAGAAGTAATTCGGAAGATTTTTTTTCTCGTTTTTGAACCTTTGATTTATTTGTTGGACTTTCAGCATCTGATCTGATATGAAATAACAATTGATTGATTTATAATATCAACTGATTTAGATGTAACATTGTTATTGTTTGTTTTTTCACGTGTTTTCATTTTTCTTATTGGATTTCATATTTAATGTTATCTGAATATGTTGTTTTTTATGTTAAATTTTTTTTCTGGAGAACTTTTTAGAGTGCCGATGTTATATTGGCTTTGATTTGAGCAAGATTTGAAAATCAGTTACATTTCTTGCATGCATCTCTGATCAACTTTTCAACAAAAATTCCTAACTATAATTGTTGGCAAAGAATCATTGTTAGACTGAATTATTCATTCTAATCAAGGGCCAAAGTGAAGGGTAGCTACCATTGAAAATGAAGACATCTAAAGTTTTTAAGCCAAAGAGAAAGCAAGTGAAGATTTCTGAAAATTGCAATGTGCAACATGTTGGTGAATCTATTGGAACTGCTGCTTTGTGATTCTTTTATTTTCCTTAGCATTTGTTTTTATTTTTTCAGTGACATGTTTTGTAATCCTTTTGTTGATTTCTAGAAGGTTTTGTAATGTGTTCTTCGAGAGACTGGGTTACATTTACCAAAATTCAGTTACATTTTAAAATTGCTAGTTACATTGTTCAAAAGTTAGTTACATTTCAGTTTAAACTACTTACATTGTTACAAATTTATGTAACAATATTGTTATATATTTCAAAATTTTAGATACATTTAGTATAAATCATAGTTTATGTTAGTGACAAACAACCAATACCAGTTGTTTTACATTATTCAAAACATAAAAAACATAAGAAATTATAGTTTTTCATTTAAATACATCACAATATATTCTTAAGATGTTTGCTTCTTTCAAAATTTGTTTTGCACTCATATACATGAAAAATTTTCCACATATATACATGACTAAACACTCAGAATCACTTATCAAACTGCATTGTTCTATCTCTATGATCATTATCTGTATATGTCATCTTTTTGTCATTCAGGAAATTTTTTATTAGGTGTGCTCTAACAAATGTGCACACATTCTTTGTCATCTTTCTCAATAATTCCTCATGAAGACCATGCCGTCTTATAATATGAATGATCATTGTCCCACAGTCAATTCTGCAATTTAACCAAAATGAATTTTGTTAAAGGGTTTTTTATATTGTAGTTTTGAACATGTAATGTTGTAAATATAAGTACGAAAATTAAGGTTGTTGTGGTGATTCCTTCATTGATATGATTTTTTCCACTTCGATATAGTCAAAACAATCCATGAATTCAGTTACATGTTGTAATGATCAGATACATTTCACTTTATGGTATCAGAATTGATTTTTTCTGAGTAAAAATCTATTACTTTCTATAGTAGTTAGTTATATATAATAAAAATTTCAATAACATATATAAAATGTTAGTTACATTCTTTAAATTTTGTTAGTTTACATATTCAAGTACTGAAGACTCCAAATATATCATGACATACACACATACTATATTTTTGAAAAGTAAGTACATCTTATATCAAAGTCGATTATATTTTTTAAATTGACAGTTTCACAAAAGTAAGTTACTTTAATCAAATGACAATTACATTCATCCATTGTCAGTTTACATAAAACAAACAGGAAAATGCATATAACCAAAAAAATAAATTACATATTTTAATTAATCAGTTACATATACAACTAGTTAATGATTTCACATATATCATGTCACAATCACACCTGCAACATTCAAATACACACAGTAAACATAATAAAAAAAAGTCGGTTACATTCTTTCAATAGGTGCGTCAAATTCAAATTCAGCAACAATTTATACATTATAGAGTATTTTTAACTAAAATAGATTTGGGGAGCTATTAAAAATTTTCAATAACAATGGATTCATGTAATTCTTCACGTCATCATAAATTATTTTCACATATCATAGAAAAAACTAATATACCAATCAGAAACAAATTTCTATTATTTTTTTGGATTCGAATGATCGTTTAAAACAACAAAAGCATCTAAACAAAACGTTGAAGAAAATGATATATGTGAAATCATTTTTGGCATGTACCCATTTTTTGACATGGGATTAACAATCGGATGAAGAAAATGTTTAAAAAATTGTTAAAAGTGAAGCTGCAAACAGATTTTAGGTTTTTTTGGTTGTTTTAGACGAAATGGGAAGTGATTGTTGGTGTGATTTGATTTGTGGTTTCCGTTTTTAGGAACTCTAGATAATTTGAAAATCCAAATTCGGCTCATGAGATGGATGGGGAAGACGAAACCATAACCGAAAAAGAGGGTTTTAGCGTTGAAACCATGTGTTTTTAAATAGGGGTAGTTTTATATTTTTCTTTTTTATCTTTTTGTAAAAATCAACCAAGAAACCAATGGTATGTTGACACCTAATGGAGCTTATGAGCGAGACCTATATAATGGGACATCTGTAGCAGAACTCATTGTTAGAAAAATATGAGTTTAAGGGCTATGCATAAACCTATTCAAATTTCACAAAAGCCACAGATTCAAACCAAGATGAAAAACACAGCACATATAAGATGTTCTGCAATAAAACAATAAAAAAGATATTAGAGAAGCGTATCGATTTGGCGGAAGCGAGCAGAGACACTCTGTCCTCAGTGAATAAGACCCCTCACGCACAGGGTTGAATGGCTCATACCACGAAGAGATACGACCACCAGGGTTATGTTTCCTCGAGGTGCGAGCTACGAGAAAACCACAATGAACGAACCACGATCCTTTCAAACGTCCAGACAGGATAAGAAGATGAACAACTTGATAAAAATGGGTGAACCGAGTGTAATGGAGTATGAGTGGCCGAAGCCGAAGTACGGATGATTGAATATGGTGGAAGTGAACACTCAAGAGGGTTTTTATAAATAAACCACTCACGGGGGCTTTTCTGAAATAAGTTCACTCACACATTTTTATTGTTAAGAAAAAGACGAAAACAAGAGACAAGTAATGAAAAAACACTCTTTTTTTTCTTTGACTGACTGATTGATTTAACATTTGATATGCCACTATTTATAGTAGAGAAACATAGACACAGAAACACAACGACAATGATCATAATGGCATTGAAAACTTTTAATTGTCCGACAATAAATATCGACTGTTATTGATTTAAAAGGAAAACAGTATTAACGCAAACATTTTGTTTTTAAAACAGCCTATCAACTCACGCGTTTTCTTTAAACAGCGTATTAGCTCACGCTGTTTTTTCATTAAAACTCAAATAATTCATGAATGCGTTAAATATTGCTAATAAAAACTTTCTTTAAAATATAAACAGTCACGTTAAAATATTCAAATGTAAATTTTTAAAAATCTATTTGAATTTGAATTTGGGCTACTATAACAAAAGATCAAGCCAGAATATTAAGTCAATGGGCTTGAGAATGGATCTGTAAAACTCAAACTTAGTCTAAACGAGTTGGACTCAGACAAACATATTTTTGGTCATAATGGGCTTTGACATTTGAAAAGCCCACACTCATATAAAAAATGGAAAATGATACACTCCGATCAGTTCTCAGTTCGAAACTCAGTCTCCACGTCAGTTCCTACATGAAAAGCTGAGCTGACGTGATTTTGGTGGTTTTTTAAATTAGGCGGACTCGATGTGTTTCAAAATTTGAAATTCAAGATTTGACAATGTCACTGCATTAAATGGTCCTCTGACACTGCATTAAATGGTCGAGCTGACATTTCTGACAACGTCACATGACCCATCGACCATTCTCGAAGCACGATATATGCAGCTTTGTAAGCAGCATATACTTTTCTAGTGAGGTATATACCATGTTCCATCAAATTTTCTGTATGCACTTATTTGTTTCGAGTTCCAATGTAGCTTTTCTCTCTCCCCATTTGTTTTCTACAAAACACACACTCTCTCTCTTCAACTAAAAACATTTCGTCTTCCACAAAATAAAGACACACTCTCTCTAACCATCCCTCTCCGCCTCACTGGTGAATGTCTCTTCCCTTCCCTTCCCTCACCGCCTCACCATCTTTTATCTATGTCACCACTCTCACCATCGACTTTCACCATATTTGCAGCTCTTAAGAGGGAATTGGATAATGAAGGAGACTGGATATCTACACCACCACACACTGTCTTCCCTATTTTAATTTTTTTAGCATATGGTCTCATCAATCAAATATTTCAATCTTATTTCAATATTTTTAATCTTAAATCAATTTTTTCCCCGTTTCAAAACTTGAAACTAGAAATCAAAGACCTCCTCATAGGTTTTTTCGTTCCTTAGAAACCTTAATCCACTCACCATGTTCAACCTTCATCTTTCATCGATTCGGCCATCATGGTAACTGAAAGTATTGTCAAGAATATATCTTGACCATTCATACACTATTGATATGCTTCTTTATTATTTAATAGCACGAGTTTTTGTTGTTATAGGTGTCTCTGAAATATGTGAAGTTTTATTTGAAGCCGATGAACACGAGGTGCACAGTCACACAAATAGTTGATTTCATGAAGGATATGGAGCTCAACGAGAAGCATCTGCACATCTAGAGTAGGGCATCAAATCTACTCCATTTAGGGGTTTCTTCGACATCCCTCCGTTCAGGATGGAGAAGTGTTTGCTGGAGACAACTTTATTTTTCTGGAACCCCGTGTGGGAGAGATTCATCATCAAAGGGAGGGAACTTCAGTTCACCTCGTCGGATGTGATGGTCATTTTTGGTTTTTTAGCACGCGGGACATCTTTGGTGGACGAAAGCAAATCTCCTTCATCAGCTTCGATCATAAATACTTCTCACACGCTCCGCATGTATATGTTTCTAATATGAACATATTAGTTTAGTGATCATGAAATTGCTACTGATGTATATACGTTCTATGGAGAGGTATATGTCTGTTTGACCGGGGGACCACAATATCTGGCATTGGGGAGACCGGGGGACCACAAGAAGAAGCAGGCTACAGTTGCAACATCATCAACTAAAAAATAGTTCCTCCTTACATATGTGCTCATATAGCTGCATTAGTATGGTTTAAATAAGTAACGTGATTAAGGAATGTGAACGCAATGTTGGAAATAAAATGTTATCTTTTATAAACAACAAAATTGTTCAAAATTACATTTGAATGTCATCTATATGTCAAATTCCTTATCTAGCTGGTGTGGTTGTGATCCCATCTGAAAACTATATTGTGAACTTTGTATTTGTGATCCCATCAAAACGTCGTGATATGAACTTTGTGATTGTGATGACGGCATGGGGGTTTTGGTAGACCTCTCCTCTCCACAAGCAAAATAACTATGGGGACGAATGCATGTATATATCTCCTTAATACTAATATGTACGTTAATTTGGATGGTATATATAACTTGTTGACCCTGCGTTAAAGGTAGCAGAGGAAGGAAGCAGAGGGGTGGCTCCACATTCTTGATGTCCTTGTTCCACAGTAGTCCGGTGGGCATGACTTCGGTGTCTTCCTCTGTCATTGGATTGCTTGCAGAATGCTTGATACTCATTTTCATTTTAGGACCAATGTTGATACGACTTATATGCGTGCTATGAATTTTTTCACTCAACTTCAAATTCATCAACTGTCACCACAACAAAGTTTTTAATTACTGTTTTAAATCATGATCAATGTAAAAAATTGTAGTAGTGTGTAAGACAATCATAGAAGAAGTTGTAAAGAGAATCCCTTAAGTTTTTGTACCACACAACCTAATTATAAGTAATGCAATAACAAAGTACGTGTCTTAATTAGTTCAGCCTTTAAGAAAAAATATATACCTCCTTAGATCAGGTATATACTTTATTAATTTTTATTATCCTCTAATAACAAAAAGATCCAATTGAATGACAAAACCCACGTATCACACGCAAATTCAAATAGCAAGAATGCCAACACGTAAAAAAAAAACATTGATCACAATCATAGATAAAAAAATTTAACTTCATTTGTCAAAAAAACAGCAACACGTCTACAAAAGACCCATCATAACTTCAATCAATCTGAATTATTGTCTTCATCACCATTAGCCAGAGCAGCGACGAGGTCTCTCGGAGACCTCCCATTGAAATGTCGTGCTATGAAATTTATGATTATGATGGCGGCATGGGGGTTTTTGTATGCCTCTCCTACTATTTTTTCGTCTTTTGTGTTTTCTGAAATATAAGGAGGAAATATTATTGCATAAAACCAGTAAGGGAGTATATGCTTCCCAGAAAAAGGTATATGTTTTATTACATAAAGCACATGCAGTATGAGAATACTAAATCTTTAATGATACTTATATTTTTAATTCTGTTTACAATAATTTTCTCATGATACCAAAACCACAGCGAAAAGCAAATGCCTTCAGCTTCCTCGATACTATTAAACTCTATCCCAATAATCAACTCTTCATTCGCTTCGTAATGTCTATTTCCTTCAGCTTCTTCATCGCGATTTACTGTAGCTTGGGGTTCAGCGTCAACACTCTCCAATATGTTCCAAATCATTCATCTCCATTTGGTCAACCGATTTACCTGTGAGATTTTAAGTAAGTATATACATTATTAATATCTGTACATACGATTCCAAAACAAAAGAAAATAGTTGTCCATCAATACGCAGTGGTAAATATGAGAATTTATTATCGTCAACTTTACAACTATCTTCGACGAAAAGGCATATAAAAAACAGATGAACAAGAAAAAAAGGGGAATCTTATGAAAACTATGCATATACAAACTTTTTGTCCCTTCAGTACTGCAAACGAAGAATATTTACTATCCAATCGTGGAGCTGTTATGGTTGGTCTGTAGTGGTTGTTGCTGATGAGAGAGAGAGAGAGAGAGGAGGAACAGAAATAGTAAATGAAAATAAAGAAGACTAGCAGTGAAAATGTTATAAAACAGGGTAAAAAAAAAAAAAAGGGAGACAACTTTTAGGGAAAAAAAAATTAGTGAGTACTTTTCACAGGCTGACATGACATTTTAAAAAAAATCCAGATGGACAATTCGACGTGGCGTCTGAGAAAGTGTTGGTAAAAGAAACTGAGTGTAGCAGTACTGATAAAAAATATGTGGTCACGATGCATTGCAGCGTACATGACTGCACATATTGTACATCAATAACACATGTACATGGCCCGTGACCATAAAACCATAAAACAGCATGTGCTCCCACATGCTACTTAAATCACTAGTTCTTTGTATGCAGCTAGAACTAGACAAGCATGTGCTCCCACATGCTATGGAAGCAAGAATGACACAGTTGCTCAAACTTCCTCTGCTGTCAAATGTCAATGTATTCTTGTCTTGTGGATCTTTGCTGTTAATTGATTTCTTACATGAACAATTAATTTTGGTCTCCGCTCTAACTCGATATCCTTTCAGACTATAAAACCTTGAGCAACATGTGAAACATGTTCCGATGGCTCATCACAGATTGGGGACGCCATATAGCGAGGGTGGGGGAAGTCCGATTCCGAGATGGATACATGAGAATCATGGAATGAGTGAGCGGGAGGGGAGCTCACAGCCGGTTAGAGTCCTCTTCTAACCCGATGCCTAGAGTTTTCCTTTATGCTCATGGTTTTTCATTTCTTTTGTGACTTGTTTGTTCTCTATTCTCCTCCATTTCAGATTTTGTAATTCGAATTCATATATGAAATCGGGTAGCAAACATCTACCTTTCTTCAAAAATAAAACCTTGAGCAATAACTTCACCCCACTTTTTTCCTCTTAAATTTCTAAGAAATTTTCACAGGTCTTCTTAAATGATGTATATACTTTCTATCATGATAACAACCGAGTTATGACCATTTAAAAACCCAATAAATGGTCTCATATATTCGTAATCATATATACATTCTTAAACACGATACAATACTTTGACAAAAGCTTTTGTCCTACGTTTGATATTCCGAGAATCTGGTTGACGTGGAGACTACAAGGGGGACTATACAGCGGCCTGCGTGTAACATTTAAAGGCTAGATGTATCTTTGTCAGTATAGAAAGAATGTTGATACAAGATATATTCCATAATCTAGGTAGCATATATCTGAAAGGGTGTTTCTAAGTTTAAGCAATTTTGAAAAATGTCATTTCTTTTAGGAAAAAAAAATGTATTTTGTAATACTTTTGAAAAAGTTAATTGTTATTTTTTTTAAAGTTGATACTGCTTATACATTTAGACAACGTTTGATAGTACGGATGGACAGCTTTTGTGTTTGTGTTTGTAAGAAGCTGCTTTTGCAATCGTGTAACTAGACAGAAAAATTATAACAACTTCATATGTATAGATTTTAAGTAAATAATATTCAGAAGAGAATCAATTTTACAATCCTGCTATTAAACGCTGTCTTAGAAACTGAGTTTAGATGAAATATGATTTCCATGAGATTAGAATATCCAAAATCTACTCAAACCTGTTTCCCCACAGATCGACTGAGCCAAATTTTCTTTCATAGACATTCTTACAAACATCTGCTTTACTTGTACATCTGTAATAACAAATTAACAAGTACCACATTATGCCCTTCCCCCTCCCCCCCAAAGCACAGCCTGAACATCAAACACACAAACACTATATATATATAGACAACACGACGATCATTCAAGATTAGTGTGCCGTGACCTAATCTCCTCCTCCGACTGCCCGAGCTCCTTCGCGAGCCTCCAAACCACCATCTCAAAAAGCACGAACATCGCCCCCTCATACAAGCTCCCCATCGGCAGCAATCCCCCTCCCTCCCCTTCCGCCATGGTCCGCCCCGCCAGGTACGCCACCGCCGTCGCCTCCCGGCTGGCCGACCCGCCGGGCCGGGCCGTGATCACCACCACACGCGCCCCGGCCGACCGCGCGACGGTGCAGATGGCGTCGACGGTGGGGAACCCTCCCGGGCCGGTGGAGGCGAGGAGGAGGTCGGTGGGGGTTATGGGAGGGGCGGTGACGTCGGCGACGCAGTGGGAGGGGAGGCCGAGGTGGGCGAGTCTCATGCAGAGGGCCTTTAACATGAGGCCTTCGCGGCCCACGCCGTGGACGAAGATGCGGCCGTGTTGGGAGGCGGTTTTGGTGATTTCGGAGACCAGGACGTCGAGCGCGGGTGGGTGGGAGGGGTCGGTGGTGGAGAAGACGGAGCTGATTTGGTTGCATATGTCGGTCGCCATGGACGCTGATGTGGGGGGTTCGCTCTTCGCTGCCATGGCTGAGGGACTCACTCTGCCTCTCTCTCTCTCTCTCTCTCTCTCTCTCTCTCTCTCTCTATTTTTTTTTGTTTTGGCTAAGATGGGAGTGTTTTTGGTGAGTGGAGTGAGTGTTTATCTGTTCTGACCATACGTGATGCATACGTGATGAGTGGCGGGTATCGCCAAGGAACGTGAGTCCCGATCTGGTGAGGCTTGATGTCACAGCCAATTAATTGAATCGAATTGTACAATCAATTATTAGGTACAATATTACTCTCTATGCAATTTAATCATTAGATTGTGTAGTTCGATTAATTAATTGACAATGCAGTTCGATAATAATGATACTGATGATACAAGGCTTGACTAGATCCAGACACGTATTTAAAATCAGACTTAACCCGGCTGGTTGAACGATTAAATTAAAAAAATTTATTCGTTTTGAATTCTGGTTTCATTTACCCTCAAAATCAGTTTACCAGTTGAATCAAACTGGCTGATTTTTCCCCATAGAAAGTGTGATTAATTGATTGAGAAAATATAAAATCTAATAATAATTTATATTTTATATTATAAAATCATGTTATGATGTTTAAATAATAGCTTAAGAAGTTTTAAAATTAAGATTTGATAATTATGCAAAGATTTTTTAAAATATTTTATTTTTTTATAAATTTATTTATTTAATAATAATAATTAATATTTTTATTACTTATGATAATATCATGGTTCAATTCCGATTGATTCAACGGTTGAACCAATGACCCTTAACCCATTCATCTTTCTGGTTTAATAAATAATTTGATTTTTAAAACATTACTTATCAAAAAGCGCGGTTCGTTAAGAAGCCAATATGGCATGGAATAACATGACATGTTAAGAGTGGGCGAGGGCATGGGTGTGCGATTCGGCATGTTAGTTCATTCTAGCACGACACGACATATACGACTGTCCATCTCGACTAACATGCCAACAAATACAATGCATATTATATGAAAAAAATGTTTCAGACAGTCCACTATGTAACAACCAGATCTCAATGCAACATGGTTTTTCTATTATTTTATCCATTCATCTTTTCTTTTTAAGGTCATATATGTTATATTTTTATCCCCTCCATCTCCACGTCAACTAGATCTCAGTGCGGCATGGTTTTTCTTATTATTTTATTCATCCACCTTTTCTTTTTAAGCTCGAACAATTTACTAGAATATATACTATATTTTTTATAAAATACACACCTCACTAATTGATATATACTTTTAAAAATTAAAAAGCGTGAACTCCATTTGAGGTTGACAAAAGGACATAATCTACCATTTTTTTTAATAGTGGATATGAAGGATTTGATTATTTATGATCAACCAAATAACAAAATTTTTATTATTATGTTTTTAAATGAGGGTAACTAAAGCACAACCAACCAAAATGACTTATTCTTTATCTATATTGGAATATTAATTTATCCGAGAATAGCTTAAGTCATTACCCAAATGGAGACTATCTCATTAATGTATAAACAATAAGAGCAGGAAAATTAATCTGAACATGACATGGGGTAGCTCAATGTTCACATTGCAACCATGGGTTCAATTCCCACTAATTGTCTAACAAAAAATAAGTTATGGTCTGAATTTCGAGTAGTTCTGTTCAGTGTGTACCAGTTCATGCAAAGAGGGGCTTAAAGAGGAGATCCAGTTGGGGAAAATGTGAATGGAAATAGATAGAAACCTGTTCAACGGTGAATAGTACCTTTCTATAAATATAACATTGATAATCATCATCAGAAGAGAATGCATATTAGAAAATACTATTTTTTTATGGTTCACATAGCAGTTTAATCAAATGATACTTCTGATTCACATGGGACTGGAACAAGCTGAATTCATATTACTGGAAAAAAAAAGATACACTAAATTGTGTCAAAACTTTCAACAAAAAACAAAGTGCAAAGGAACATGTTGCCAGAGAGCATTAGTTGAGTTGATGGACCTTTCTAAACTCAAACTCCATTGTGGGGAAGAGATTGCTGCTTATGTGGTTGACCCACGTCTTCACCTTCCCTGAGGTCTATTTCCCCCATTTCACCTGTGAGGGAGGATGCTGAATTGGATCTCTCAACTGGTTGACCGCCATTCTCATCATCCACCTCATCGTACAAAAGGGAACCCTTCTCCTGGAGTTCCTTCACCTTTAGGAACTCATCATAATGAGCCTTCCTGTGCTCCCTAAAACTCAAACTGTTTCGATCTGTTTCTGAATCTGAGACATCTTAGCAAAACCACCCACAACATTTTGTCAAAATCTAGAATTTCTCCTATGATAAAAGGAAGCACAATTTTTCATAATTAAATAAATATTTCATTTTCTTTCAATGCAACATGAAGTTATCACTGAACCTACTTGAGTAGAGGGTGATATAGAAATGAGATCGCAGAAATAAATATTCTAAATTTCCCTAACATTTTTGTAACACAGTGATGACCAGGGCAGGCCGGTCATCACTGGAATAATCTAGTTTGATTGTGTGCTGGCTCACGATGTTGGTTGCTATCGACATTGGTGGTTTCTTATTTTATTATTCTTCTCAGGGTCCAGGTATGTAGATTTCACATCTACTGGTGCGCTTCCTATTCTCCGTTTTGGTTTTTCCAATTTGGGATTGTACTCCTGTCTATTCTTAATGTAGAAGGTAGGATCCCTACAAATCTCTCTCAAAATAAAAAAATAAAAACACAGATTTCTTTGACTGTTTTCACATCTCACATAAGCTTTAGAACAAAAAATTCCTTGGAGCCCAGAAAATTTGATATCTGAAACATGAGCATAATAGAAGCAGTATGATGCTTCATATCATTCAGGGAGGTGTGCCATCCTGCACCTACCCCCCAAAAACCCCACAAAAAAATAAAAATAAAAAATAAAGGCGCCCCATCCAGCCATACAAGTACACCTGATAGTTTCAGGGGCTCTAGCACTTCCAATTATTAATAGGTGCCCACTTGTAAACACAGGGAACCTTAATCACACTGACAGAATGACTGCCTGAACAGGATATTCTTGGAACCAGGGTTGCAACTAGCAACAAAAAAAAGAGGGGGCTTTAAATCCACCCCATTAGATCTTCACCCCACCCCATTTATGTATAGAAAAACTGTTCTATGTTTCTGTAAGAGCCCTATCACACCCCGTCAACACATGAAGTCCAAATCGACACCGCGTATGTCAAACACTGAAAAAAGCTTCTAAATCACAACCATCACCCTATTGCAAATGTTGAACGATTACATTTTCTAGGATTTCTAGGTTTTCCCTGATTTTAGTTCACCTGTGGGTGGTAAATGCAAGGGAGGATGAGAATCAAAACCAAGATAGTGGCTCTTGGCTGCAAAGAATGCCTTATGCTTTTGGAGAGTGTAAAATCAACTGCGATGAGGACTCTCTGTGATGAAGTGACGAGGTGTGGTATTTTTTGACCGAGAGAAAGAAAACTGAATTCTAAGTAGAGGGATTTGATCCAAGATGTTGGTCTACTTGGCAGAGGTTCTACACAACCTATTAGAGAATCTTGTTGAAGTTCTTCCCCACCAACTCCATTCAAACAGGTGAAGTTTCAATGGGGCAGGGAGGAGGCGACGGCGACAGCGAATGGGAGGAGGTAGCTCAGTGGGGGAGAGAAAAAGAGAGGAAAAAGGGGCTGTGGAGTGGGTTTGTAAACATCAGGTTTTAACATTTAAAAACAAAATGAACACACCATGACCAGGTGAGCTGGAGGGGGAGCACCAACGGCAGGTGGAGTTAGAGGGGAGCAAAGGTTGGGGGGGGGGGGAAGAGAGCTGTCAGAAATGCCTTGAGTAGGGTTGTGAAAGAATATTTTCCTGTGTATATTAGGGGGTAGGTTAGAAACTTTAAAAACCTGTTGGGGTGGGGAAGAAAACTGGGTGGGCTAGGAATTACAGAGGTCGGTAATAGTCTCTACCCCCCCGCCCCCCCCCCCCCCCCCCCCCCCCCCCCCCCCAACAAATTTCTCATAACAATTATCCAAGAGAAATTATCACAGGGTCATCATCCATGATGGCTATATTCAAGATGAATGGTATACTATTGTTATACCAGCCTTTAGAGGTGTCAACCTTATATCCTTTTCTGGCTTATAAATCATTGATGAACCATGCTACTAAGATTCATGATCCAAACAAGATTTTCAATGTATGACATTGGTATGTGACCCCATTTGGCCAAGAACATGATTGTCAGGAAATTTTTATATATGAGGTTTCAAGTTTCTGTTGCAGTGATCACAAAAGACCCCCTATCTAAATCAAAACATGTGAAATAAGAGGACTTATTGAACAATATGACGACTAAGCAAATAATATAACATGACTGAGAATGGTATGCCATCTGTCAGTAAATAATTGACAAAAATATCCAATTTCCTAGCAACCTGACAAATCACTAGCATATTAATAACAAGTTTCACAATCTGTAACAAAACAAGACTAAGAATGGTAAAATGAAACAGTATACGAAATAGGAAAATAACCATAAAATTTAATAACCAATCACAATCACCTTCATCTTGTTCCATGGCATCTGCCTCATCCTCAGAAGAGGTCCAACCACCAGTTTTCCCAGGATGAGAGCTTGATGAAGCCATATCATTCAAAGCAACCCTTATAGCCTCTGCATGTTTAGTGTTAGCCAGACACTCATCGAAGGCCCGTAAGGGTGACATAGAACCTATATAATTCATTCCCATTATGGTCAGCCAAGTTAGAACTTCCTTTGAATAAAACTCGGGAGACAAATGACAAAATAGAGGCAGAGCTATACCTTCTTCATCAATCATAGGGTGGTAAGGAGTCTTAGGCTCATTTATTTTTTGCCTGACTGGTTTAGTTGCCTCAATTTCGTCTAAATTAGCCTCATCCCATCTTACACGACTCCTGATATCAAGCAGCAGACATAAACAGAAAATAGCATGCATCAATGTGAATTCATCAAGAGGTAAAATGTAGGATGACGAAACTGTTCCAGATCCCTTCTTTTAATGATAGAACAATGCCATCGCGATGCTAACATAAAACCAGATCATGACCATAAAATGATGGAAATAAAATGGGGGTAACAATCATGAAATTATATATATGTCTACATATTTTGGATGTATTTTGCTATCTCTAACCTATGTGATGCCCTCATACTATGTGGACAATTGGACATGAGAAAACACACCAGACAATAATTTAACTACACGTCTACTCATTATATTCTAAAGAAATTGCCTTAGATTGATACCATTCTAATTAACAGTGAAATAGTTCTGGAAAAGAACACTACTTGAAAATTGGCAACAACATGTATTTCTGTGATTTTTATATTATGGCACATTAAAAAATTATAGTCATATACGTCAAACAGGACCTGCATGGTTTCGAATGCATAATCACACCATGAATATTAACTAATATCAACAAGCACTATGTCATATGTTTGGCAAGTTTCATAAACTGAATTATGATCCATCATCATTTTAAGTTAAATTAATCAGGCTCTCAACCTCATATACACCTATAATAATGCCAACTTCTTCAATATTATGATCATGTAGTTAAAATAACTTAAGACACAAGATAAAATCTCAACACCAACAACAACATAACTTACTTCCTACAGGTTTAGGGTCGACTTATGGATCAAATTACACCATGATTCCCCATCTTCAATGTTTTTTTTTTCTATTCAATACCTCAAATTACACTACAATTACTGGTCCGTTCTTAGGCTGGGGCCTAGACCTGAGAAATTCAAGAGCAGAATGAATTTCAGCAATCAAGTACTTGTATGGTTGGCTGCCTATTTGCATCATACAAGAGAATAAAGGAAAATTTTTGAAATTGGACAATCACAACAGCAATTCTGATAATAGGTGAGGACATTTTCGTTCACACAAGAATCGATAGAATAGTTAATCTAAATGAAGAATTTTAAAAGCTCAAGGTCTAATGCTAGTTAAGGGTAATTGACAAACAAGATTGTATAGCATTTATCAAAAAGACATCAGATTATATAGAGAAATTATGGAGCACAACTAGTCTTATATGGCAAGAACTTCATCATCAAAGATTTTCCAATGCATCTAGTTATATGATTTCATTTCATAAAAAATGGCAAATGTTCAACCTAACTTTCCATTTAAAACCTGAGTATACTGCTATAATATGCAACATTTTAATAAACAATACAGAATTGAGATGTGCAATCAACAGTAGTGCATATATATGTGTCTGTATACACACACATATATGAAGGATATTGACAAACAAAACACAATCAGAGGATTAAGTGGCCAAAAACCCTCTTAAAACAATGCTAATACCTTGTTTTCTTGTTGTCCATTAGCAGGCGTCAAAAGATAATCCCACTGAAGAACCTATACCATACAGAGTTAATAATTGACCACCAGACTCATATAAGGAAGATTGTCTAAAATATTCAAGGAAGAATAAACACAGAACATGTTAAGAAAAAAAAGTTACTTTTTTATTTTTTGATGAAAACAATATTTATAATCAACCAGGAAGGAAATTAAAATTCATCAGCAAGGGATTGAGAGAAAGCAAACAACTGTTAATGTTATCTCACAGCATTAGGGGGCTATCATCCTTCCTGGTTGTTTCCATGGTCTAAACATAAATTTATGCTTTGTCCATTTGTCCAAGTGGCTTGCAAAGACGACTTCAGGGCCCTTATGTGGAAGTGATTTTCCAATTAGTAATCAGATCCGCTTTGGTTTCTAAGTATGATTTTTAGCAATAAGAGAGCAGTTAAACCTCGTGAAATTAATAGATCCAGACACTTGTCAGTCAACATACCTGGATATCCATGTACATCCAGGGTTTCAGTGTTGAAATTGCTAAAATGGGAACATCGGTACAGGATATGACCCTATCCTCACCATATAACAATCTTGTCTTGTTGTATTAGCTATAAAAAAGGTAAAACAATCTTTTGAATTAAAAACATTGTATTCCCAATTTTCCATATATGTCTCATTGAAAATAAAGGTCTAGAAAAATTGCATCAATGAACTTCATTAAGATGCACATCAATGCTACACATTCATATCCATCACTTATCAATAAGTGGGAGGGAATGGTCCTCATTATTAGGCATGATGCCTTATGTGGGAGTGCTCAATCCATTGAAGATCCGTTATTTTATGTTGTTGCTCACGCTTGACAAGGTCCTAGCCAAGCAAATCGACCAAGATGAACTCATCAGGAAACAAGATACTACCTCTTTTTCAGGTGTTCCTTTAGTTTGCGGATTTGGCAAAAAATGGGCTATGCTCTAGCTCCCAATGTTCATTCAGTGACCTTGGGAGCATGTGGAAATGGTTCCGAAAGAGACCGAGAGAAATGATCGGAGTAATCTTACTAAATTCTAATGGTTGATTCCCCACATGGTGTGTTGGAGCATATGGAACATGCGCAACAATAGTCTTTGTCAACACAAAATGTGTTATAGAGAACACTTAGGTGGTGATCACCTTTCTCCTTAAAAGTTGTGGTAATTCACATATTAGGCGTGGACAGACCATCTACTATTATGGGTAATTCTTAATGCATTACTGAAGCTGCTCCGAGAGGCAAAAGGTATAGATGCTTCCTTTGATTCTCTCAGGGTATGTGGAAGGCCGGGAAGGCTTTGAAGCCAAGGGGTGACCGAAGCCACAAAGTAAAATTTACTGAGTCCTTTGTCCCTGCAGTTGTTTGAGCGATATGGCTTACCAAGAATCAAGCTGTGTTTAGAGGTTCAAGGGTGTACTTTGAGAATGTTTGGGAGATGGTTCTAAACTTTATCAAAGTTTGGGATACGATCCTTGTGGGTGCATCACGGGGACTCTATTCTAGGGGCAAATTTTCTATTGAGGAGTAATTTTGAGTGTTGTTTTTTGGCCATGTGTCATTAAAGCTCTTCTCTACCGTAGCCTCTTGTAGCTCTCTTTGGCTGAAGCTTTCCGGGCATTTGCTCTGATAGTAATACAATCGGAGCACATGCCTACCATGTTTAAAAAAAAAAAAAAAATTCTTGGTGCATGGTGTGAGGAATCAAAGATCTACTCTATCAGGAGATGTTTCATTTCGAGAGGGGTGTCTAATATTTTATCTTTATTTTGCTTAGTCCTTATGTTTGGGGGCTTCTTTTATTAAGAAGATTGCTCCTATCAATTCTTCCAATTTTTTTTAATGAATAAGTAGTCAAGTTTAACTAAACCATGGACAAAATACCCATAAAAAAGGAAACGAACAACCCTCCCGAATTTCTCACACTACAGATGTCAAAATATACAAATTTGTAATAATGTCAATTCGAGGCTCCCCTTGGAGGCAACATAACTTCCTGTGTTCCTGAAACTTGCGGACACCCTAAATTCAATCGATTCATCAGTTACATTAAATCGACGTCATTGAATCATTCAATAAATGCCCTAAATAATCATGAAATTCTATGATTCACACGCGTAATCAAAGAGTGGCTCATATACAACAAATAAAATTTCAAACAAAACCTTGGAACCACATTAATGACACCTTGATCAAATCTCAAAAAAAAAATCCAGAAGCAGAGAAGATAACAAAGCATACAAAACAAGGTTGAAGGAGAAGATTTTCCGTACCCACAAAGGACGAGATGCAAATCAATGGCTTCTCTTCTGCGATTCCTCTTCGATCGAGAGAGAGAGAGAGATTGATGTTATTTAACGCTCCTTTTTATTATTCGTTTTTTTTGGTTTGTTATAGCTTCTTGTTTTCCAATTATACCCCTACAATGTCCGCATTTTATCAGGTTTGACTTGTGATAAATGGGTAGGGGTATTTTCGGTATTAGACGTGCGGCGGGAGCGTCGAAAATGGGCCCAAACCAAAAAGAAAGAAAGAATTCGATATTCTTCGTTTCTTTTTTGATTTTTTTTGCTTTCAATCGTCACGTCGAAGCAATCCACAACTGAAGATCGTCTCCGTTCGTTTGTACCCTTTCCGACGGAATCCCCCAATCGGAGTGGTAAACACCGACTTATCTTCAGATCTCCTCGAGATTTGTTTTTTTTTTTGGGGATAAATCAGTCGTTCAGTCATAGATTGGTTCGATTTCGAATGCCTTTTGTGTAGATAAATATGGTGTTTTCATGGGATATAATTTGGAATGGGTAATGCTGTTTGGATGCATGAGATATGCGTAAACAAGCGCAAGATCTGAAGCCCTACTTTCTGTTTGGCATCCAATAAAAACCTGTTGAACATCATTTGATGATGGATCTTAACATCTCATATGACGCAGATTTTGTGCATCTTTGGTGTTGATTTTGGCTTTTTGCCTTGATGAACGCGTCTTTGAAGTCACTGAATGATAGTTGAGTCGGCTTCTTGCGGATTCGTAAATGATTTGCTTTCGTTCAAATGAATTGTTTTGATTCCTCTTGTCAAACCCTCTAATCTGTGTGTAAAGTGACATCCGTGCTCACACTTGGACGAATATAACTATAACTCAGAAATTATGGCGGTTTAGTCACGTTAGCACTTTATGTTCAGCGAAAAAGAGGTGCGGACTAAAACTAATACTTCATCGAGTGTCTGTTCACCTTCAAATATATTACTCATCATTATCAATTATCTTTTGAGTTGATTTATTAGCTATTATGATACATTGCCTCCATTTATTGTTGTACTTGTTTGTTAGGGGATTTACTTAAATCTGTATTGCTTTCAGATTGATTTTTTTTGCCCAGGTTTTTGAGATGATAAGTGGAGTGCATATCGAGTTTCATCACTGCTCGGGTCTTTTTCATAGACCCTTGAGCATCTTGTGGCAGAGACTCCAGCGGAGTGAAGGAACACACTGAAGAAATGTTCTCCTTGTTTTATGGACTCTGGAAGTATATCTTCAGTAAGACAGAGTTCCATGTTCTTATTCTTGGAATTGACAAAGCTGGGAAAACTGTAATTATCTCTTCTCATTTTGTTGTTATTTCACGTTGAATGTATAACATTAATTGCTTCAGCTGATCTGTTATAGAGTTTCACTTCTGCTTTTGGCATGGTTGGTGGTTTTATGTGTTTGTCCTGGTCAATTGTTTTAATCAGAAACTTGTTTTCCCCAGTTATGGGTTCTTATTTTGATTACATATGCATATAATTTCTCTGTCAATCCATTTTTGTACTTTGCATATTCTTGGGCTATTGTGTGGGGGTTAGGGATGGGGATTGGGTCTTTGCATGTTAGTCCACAAGCTATTGGAAAACGAGGATCAATATCGGCAACACTATCCTATCTCAGGGAGAAAATTTGGTGCAAGGAGAAAATTCTTATTGGATAGCAAGGAATGAGCATATATTCCAAAATAAGAAGATATATTTCGAGAATATCTGGGAGGATTTCTCTCTGCTTCTCAGGGATTGGGTGTATGCTTTAACTGAGAGGAGATTCTATTAAGGCCAAAGGGGGTTTTGTTGTGTTGGGGGAATTTGTATCCTTTCATTGGGGGGTTTTACCGTTTTAGTTTTTTTTTCCTTTTTGGACTTTGCTTTAATTGTTGTTCTTTTGCTCTTTGTTTAGTTTTAATTTCGGAGATTCCTCATCTCCATATCTTGTTTGGGTTTTCTTACTTAATGGAAGGCTCCCATCTACTTTCATAAAAAAGGAGAAAACTTTAGTCAGTGGGGAAGACAGAGGACCTTTTTTTAATCTTAATAATATACATTTAGGCTTGTGAGTTTCGTCCATTATATACATGGATAGGTGTGTGTACCATTTGGATATTTGAATATAAATACCATGCAGTTACTGTTTGTATATATAGTGCGGCACTTCCTAAATATCTGCCAAGCTGAGCATGGCACAGTTAATTGTGGTCCACTAATCTTCTCCCAAATTTGGGGGTGGGATGGGTTTGTTAAATCTCAATCTCAATCTCAATCTCAATCTCATTAATAGGGCTATGTTAGTGAAATTGTTTTGTTTGCTGGATCAGAAGGCAGTTTGAGACCAGGTGTTGAGGATAAACTGTTTTAGAAACAATATGAGTTTGGAGCTGGTACCAACACAGTCTTATAAACTATCAAGAGCTTTGAAGAACCTATGCAAAATGGCTCCTCTCATTTATGGGGAATTGGGAGTTTAAATTGAGTGGTGGGACTTGGATCTATTTCTGGAGGAACAAGTGGCTTCAGAATCAAAGCCTGACACAGAGGTTTCCAAATTTCTTTATAATTGCACCATGTCCTATGGTTCTATTTAAATTCATGATGGTGTTGTTTCCTGGTTCCCTAGATTCAGTAGGAACCTATGTGAAGGTGAATTACAAGATGCTCATTCTTGGGTATGCTTTAATTGGCACGACAAGCCTCTTCGATGAAGGGGAAATATTGTGGAAGAATAGAAAAAAGGCTGGGTTTTTTTCTTTGAAATCCTTCTAAAATACTCTCTTATTCAACTCTAAAAGTCTGGGTGGTTTGCCAAAACAAAGGTTTTACTAAGAAGAAAACGGATGCCTGAACACATGGAAGCTGTCATTTGTAACCTGTGTCAGACGGGAGGATGCTAATGATTTGTTTATCAATTACACAGTCTGTTTGCAAATTTGGGACAGACTGAGGGTTACAATGGGGAAGAACTGTATCATGTCCAATGCGGCTTGATGTGATGAATAAACCAGCATTGTATAATTGCTCTGTAGTGATCTATTTATTTCTTAAGCTAGAAGAAACTTACAATTTATTTGCATCTTAAATTTAGGTTTTTGTTTTATTAGACAGCATTAGTATAGGTTTATCAACGCAGATTGACCTTCTCTGTTATACATTTTTTAATTTGTTACTATATTGCAAATTCATATTTCTCCGCCTTACTCAAATATCTACTTATAAGGCAGCTTTGCCATGTGAACCTATGTAGGTACATCATATTTGAATGTTTACAGGATCTCAGGTATATATTTTCTAATGTGCAGACATTGCTAGAGAATTGAAAACATATACTCAAACCTGGAAGGACTCCCTCCTGATCGGATTGTTCCAACAGTTGGGCTCAATATTGGACGCATTGAAGCATCTAATGCAAAACTTGTGTTCTGGGACTTAGGGGGTCAGGTATGCCTTCCCAAATCAAGAACAATTTTACTGAAGAAGTCTAGAATTAGTAAAAAAAATACAGAAGTCAAATTGTCTTTGGCATTTGAGGTTGATGCACTAGTTAATATGCTCTCGTCTAACACTTCACTAATTTCTTGTTTCACTTGTTTTGATGATGGACACAACTGAATGAAAGAACAATAAGTTTTACTGTGGCATGTTATTTGATGGATGATATAAAGTCTCTGTAGCTATAAGAAAAACCAATTTACAAACTTCGCATATGGCTTCCACCTTTTCTTACTTCTACATAAACCTGGATGACAAAGTGTAATTCTTCAAGAATACTTTCCATACCTCATGGCACTTCTACTTGTAGTCTTACTTGCATGATGTAACCATTCTGTGCCCCATCAGACCAAATTTCATCATTTAACGTCTCGGTGTCATGATGGTCACATCCCACATTGAGATCGTGAATGGTTACGTTATACTTGAGTAATTAGACTTAGCCCCATTTCATTTGGGGATAAACCCATGTAAGAAGAGAAAATAGAATTAAACACTAGTATATATAATTGATTATTTTCATCAAAGTTTCTATCTAATTTTTTATATGTCAATTAGTTTATAGATTATAATTATAGTATGTCAATTAAGCATCATCTAGCTCGCTAAGGAAGTTAAGTACCTGACGGCCGCCTTGGTTCTCCTGGGCACCTAAACAACTGTACAAAGGATATTCCTATCCCAATTTAAATGGGGCTTGGAGTGCTTTGGTCCTTTTATAAGGTTCTAGGATTTTGCGGATTTTATTTATTTATTATTATAATGGTCAGATTATGTCTAAAATCTTTTTTATAATTTTTATAATAATTACGACTTTTTTTTTGAGAATACTTGCTAAGAACATGCTATGAATGTCTGAAGTACTGACAAATCGGGAAAAAAATTATGTTGCTAAGCATATAACATCTGGATGAGCTGGGAGGTAAGAAGTTAGAGAATGAGTGGGAGTAAGGTGCTGCTGCTGATCTTGCTATCAACTATTGCCATAGTTTAAAAACATGTGCGGTGGGGTTTGCATACAGTACATGTGGCTGCATGTACGGTTCATGCGATAGCACATTGTATATTTTATTTTGTTTTTTAATTTTTTTTTAGTAAATGGGTGTTTGGATCCCGTTCGAACGGAATTCGAATGTCTAAGGGCCGTTTGAATCCAGTTTAAACTGGGTTTGAACGCGTAAGGGCTGTTTGAATCTCATTCAAACTGAGTTTGAACACCTAAGGGCTGTTTGAATCCCATTCGAATCCAGTCCAAACGCCTAAGAGCTGTTTGAATTCCGTTCGAATTGGATTTGAACTGCTTGAATCCCGTTCGAATTGAGTTCGAACGCCTGAAGAGCCGTTTGATTTTCCAGTTGAACTGGGTAGAACGCCTAAGGGCCGTTTGATTTCCGTTCGAACTGATTTCGAACGCCTGACCTCACATGGCTATATATGCCCACACATGGCTCCACTTGGATCCCACTTGGACAGCACCAGGGTACTGATGTGCGCCGAGGGGGGCACATCAGCATGTGCGGTCGCACGTACCGATGCGTGCAACCGCACTTTGAACTATGACTATTACTAAAAGCTGACCCATTGATAATCCCATAATCAGATCATTTCATGGCTAATAGGTGTTGCTTATTTTTCTAAACTCTCATATGTTGTTTTTCACATTTGAATTTGCAATTGCAGATTGGTCTTCGCACAATATGGGAGAAGTATTATGATGAAGCACATGCTATAATTTATGTAATTGATGCTGCTTGTCCTGCACGGTTTGAAGATTCCAAGTCAGCATTGGGTTAGTAGTGTTGATTTTGTTCAAATTGATCCCAGCATGCTATTGTAAAGATTCTAGCAAAACAGTTATTATATTCAGGACTACAATTTGAAGAGAATATCTCCTCTTGCTTATTGACATCTTACTAATATCTTTTGTTTGATTATTAGAGAAAATACTTCGTCATGAGGACCTACAAGGGGCACCACTCCTCATACTAGCAAATAAGCAGGTGAGATTACTTTATTACCACCTTCTGTATTCATTTTGTCCATGATTGCTAGCCCAAAACTTTGCACATTTGGATTGCTCCATATATTTAATATTGTGCATTGTGTGTTTCTAACTTAATAATGTTATGAAAAAAACCAAGTTACTGCGTGTTTATATATTTGTGTCAAACTTATACATTCAAAAAGTTTAGATCTTGATTTGTTCAATAGTTTTTTTGAGAAGAGATAGGAGAATCTTGTTAATAGAAACCCCTGAAGAGAAGGAGACGAAGGATCTTCTTACAAAGAAAGTGGAGGAGAAAGAAAAAAAATACAAGTGCTCAAATTTTACTATCAGTTCGGGCCGGTCTTGGGTGCTTGACCTCAGTTCAGGTTGGGCTCAAGTGCTCAAATTTTACTATCAAAACCTGAATGATCTGAACAAATATCAAAATTAAGAGTAAATATTATGTTTTGAAATGTTTGGTTTTTTGCGAAATCCTTTGCAAAACCTACTAGGTTAACCCGTCACTTGTTCCAAGAGAAAAATACCGAAGGTCAAAACTGTATTCACAATTCAGCCAGCTTCATAATTGACTAGGGTAGGTTTTGTGCAAGATCAAGCTGCGTGTAATTTGAAGGGGGGCAACTTAGTGGTCGAGGAGTGACATAGGTGATTTTGATTGCAAATTGTAGATACATTTTCTATAGTTGGCAGATTTGTTCAGGGCTAGTGAATCTGTGAATGGCCTTGTTCTTTTATTTCTTATACTACACTTTATCCTACCACCATTTAGACTTTGTACTGCGGTTTCACTTAATATATCGTGGTAGATTGTTTACTTTTTCTCAAAAAAAAAAAAAAGAAAAAGAAAAAGAAAAAGAGAGATAAAAAGACTATTCAGCCTTTGCCTTCCCAACACTCAGTTCTATATATTGGATAGTTATGAATAATGGTTTTGTTATAACATTATAGATATATAACATATATTATATAGAGAGAATTAATTTAGTGAGGACTGTGCGGCAATAGGTGCACCGTGTAGGAACAAATCTTGACCGTCCAATTAATACTCCGTTGATCGGACAGTTTTTAAAAAATTCACCTGAAAACATTAAAAAAACATCATGGAAATTTGGCTTGTGTGTGTGTTGGGGGGGGGGGGGGGGGGGGGGGGGTATATTGTCTGATGGGGGAAACGGGGGGTTTCGACATCGGGTGGTAGTGTTGGTGGTTCTTGGAACACACAATATGTGTCGAAAGGAATTACCTTCCATTTTTTTTTAACAATGTCATAAAATTCCTGGTGTGTTTCTTCTTCTTCTTCTTCCTCTTGTTTTTTGAGAAAAAACTAGACTGCCATGATTCATTAGTCTGGAAACAAGTCACTTGTTCCACAAAAAAACAAAGGCCGAAAAAAAAAACGATCCCAAGCCCGTGTGGTAGTTGAGAGCATTATCCCCTATTTATGGGACACAATGACTCAAGAAACACTCTCTCGATTGGTAACACGCCCTCCATGAATTGTACTCTCGATGCTCAGCTATTCATCACCCACAGCTCGTAATGAGATTTTGTGCATGCTCCCAGATTCCTTCCACACCAGGAATAGACCCTTGGAATATGGCTTGATTTCTAGCAAGCCACACCGCCATTGGTACCAAGGTTTGCGAAATCTTGGTCTTCTTGCTTCTATCCCCTCTGGGCTTGAGCTGTTTCCCTTCTCATCAATCTCCCCAATGTTTGTCTGATAACCTGAAAAGTTTGTCGCCTGCCGAAGCTTCTCCCATATATACATGGCCACCAGGCACTCACAGAACAAATGCACTTTAATCTCCATCAATGCTTGCACAATACGCAGGAAATATATATTTTTTTTCAAATTTTTTTTATTGAACTTCATCCAGCAAATGATGTTCACTTCTCCTCCAAAGTATAATTATCTAGGTGAGCAGCAAATAGACCGATACAGAGCACTGATTTCTGCTTCTGACAGGGTTTGTTAGGTTCTTAATATTTGCAAAGGTTTCACCATTTATGATTTTTGTCTAACCTTCCTGACTAGAAAGTCCAGGTTTCTCTAGACAGCTGCTGTCATGATTTACAGAGGTGACCTAGAAGATTGACATTTTGATTACTTTTATAGTTGCATTAATATTTCCTTGCATACCTTGTTAGTCTCATTGATAAAGTACATTTCATTATCCCAGCAGCTGTGGATGAGTGACCGTGTTTGTCTATAAATTGGTATTCTTTTGCTTTCTTTGGCTTATTGTAATTTTTTATGAAGCAGTGTTTTATAAAATTCATGACAGGATCTTACTGGAGCCGTGTCTGTTGAAGAGGTCGCCAGATATTTAGATCTCAAAGAGTTAGATGAGAGGCTGTACATGTTTGAGGCTGTTTCTGCTTATGATGGGTGAGCAGTTTCCCTATCTATTTTACCATAAATGATTCAACGAAGCCTATCTCATCTATCTGGTGTCAGCTTTATGGATCAAAGAAGCACTTAATATCCTACTTACTCACAGAGGACAGTCTATGAATAATTATTAATTATTAAATATTAATTATCTAAGCATAATTTTAGCCCTCTGGCGGGAAAGTTGTTCGAGAGTAACCAAAAAGCAATATATAACCCAATCCAGTTGGTCAATCAAATGCATTATGTATTTGGTGGTCACGAACATCCTCGCCAATTTT
>CM060868.1:9090097-9115097 GCA_030737845.1 Acorus calamus
ACCTCAATCTTAATCCGACGATTGGCACTATCTTCAAGTCCATATTCACCACTAATTATGGGCAGTCTGGGAGGATCGGAAACTCTGAATATTCAGAGGTAAAGCTGTTCCCAAAAGCCGGGTCCTCCAATATATCAAATCAGACATCCGCCTCCGCTTCAAAACAACCATTCTCAAAGCAGCGTCAACCCTGGATATACTACAGATTGCAGAAAATTTTGAAATCATCATCACAAACCAATCAAATCCCAATGCAAAGTTCTTTGGGTTCCCCCGACTCCAGGTTGGATTAAATCAAACTCGGATGGTTCTTTGTCAGAAGATCGTGGAGGCTATGGAGCCCTTCTCGGGACTCCACTTCTAACCTTATAGTTGGGGTGGCTGGAAGATCTCCTCTCCCCTCAATCAATCTTTTGGAGCTAAAAGGCATTCAAGCAGGTTTATTGTGAGTATCAGCATGGTACAATCGTGTTTGGTTCGAGAGTGACTCAACAAGGCTATTGCTTGGATGAAAGGGAGGGGTCAACAACCATGGGCTGCTTGAGACTATTGAGGAAGATTTCACAAGGTATTCTATGCTTGGAAGAATGGAAGATTACTCATATATTTTGAGAAGGGAACAGCCCGGCAGACATTCTGGTGACCACGAGGCGGACCATGGGTGAGCACCTCATATCGCCTCTTCAAGTTATGCCGGAACTGGAAGTGGCAATGAACTAGACAAAGGGACACAGTACTCCCGACAGAAGTATATCCAACCCGAAATGGTTTCCATTTTGATGTAAATCTCTTTTTGTATCCACAGCCAGTCAACTTCTTAAAGGCAAGGGATAAAGCCCAACAGGTTGCAGGGTGGTCTTGGCCTTGGTCATCTTACCCCTGTCTGACTTTAACTTACACCTTTTTAGAGAGCTGATCATGTAAACTTTGTACATCCTCTAAGTATAATATACAAAAATTATCAATACCAATCAAAAAAAAAAAAATGATTTTTCACTTACATAACGGTTGCACTCACAATCAAGGATTCTACATTTTTCTGTGTGAGAATGAGAGGATTTCACCCCTTTATAGAAATGAGAATCAAATTACAAACAGATAGATCAAAAATGAGAAGTATAAAAAAAAATTCTACAAAAGATGAAGAATAGAGAAAATATTAAAAATAATAAACATATATAAGAAATAGCTGAATTTGTGTGATAATGGAAAATTGGAAAAGAAAATATACGATTGGAGAAAGAGGACGAAGTTACTGTACAAAAGAATGGAGAACGAACTCTATAAAATGTTATAGAGAGGGATAAGTCACCACTCACTTTTACATGGAAATGACATAAAAGTTTAAGGTCTAATAGTGAAGGGATAGGTCTGTTGGTTGGTCCCCCAGCACTTATCTTTAATAATAGTATTGACCAGTAGTACTGGTCTATCACTGTATGTTAAAGAATATTTTAACGTTGTTTTGTGTCGCCCATAACGGCATTTATACCCATATATAAGGGCCCTTGGAATTCAATTCTTCATGGGAAGAAATAGCCCAATTGATGGGTGGTTCAAGAGATTTGCTAGTTTAGAAAAAAAAAAAAACAAGATCATAACAAAAAAAATAGTAAAAGATCTGAACCCGCCCATAAAGGCCTTTATACTCACAAGGGCCTGTGGAATTCGATTCTCCATGTAATGAAATATCCCAAATGGACGTGGGTGGTTCAAGACAAGACTTGCTGATCCAGAATTGAGAAGCAATGAATCTTATCCTCTCCCCTCCACTACCTCTAAACAAAAAAATAAAAATAAAGAATGTGCTTTTTTTTCTATTCATATTTTATACGGAAAAGGAGGAGCTGGTGCCTTTTTTTTTTCTATTCACTTCTGTAAACCGTGAACCATCACCACAAGAAATTTGACTTTCAGCGACGGATTTAGGCCGTCGCCATAGGGTTTTAGCGACGGCCCTAAACCGTCACATGGCCGTTGCAATTGAGGGTGTTGGGGAAAGTCTTGGGACGGCTTGAATCCGTCGCTGTTCCTCCTATCGGCGACGGCTTTTATCCGCCACTATTGCAAAATTGGTGAAACACTATATCCATTGCTATTGATTCGTTTGTGAGGACTGAGCATCTTTTAGCGACAGATTAAAGCCGTCACCATTGATAATTGCGACGAAAATTATAAAACTTATCCACTGAATCACATTTTCCTTTTCTTCTTCTCTTTTTTTACTAGAAAAATGATTTTATAAATAAAACATTGATGTATATTCAACATACATTTGAATATTCTTTATCATTCAACTCATTCATTCAAATATTGGAGATAATTTCATAAAGTAAATTACAAAAATTAAATAAAATTTAATTATTATAAAATTAAGCTGCAAGAATACAATATTTTTACTTACAACAAATGTTCAATGTAATGGCGGTAACATTTGACTAACTAATGTGGGAATGTTTTTTTACAATGACAATTTTATTTTCTTGTAAAATTTATCCAACCGTAGCTTAGTTTTCAATTTCTTCCTTTCGCTTTTCACTGTTTCGTCAAGTGGTGCTTTTATATATTATGAAGCCAAATACTGAACAGGCTGCACACAAAAAAAATAAAAATAAAAATCAATCAATTAGATGTAAATATATTATATAAATATGCAATTGATAAATATCTTAAACATTAGTAAGCCATGTTGGACCGAACTTAATCTAACATGAATTAATGCTCTCAATATCATTAAAAAAAAAAATTCACCAAAAAAGCAAAAGAGTTCCAATAGAGGGAAGCAACATGTAACAGCATGGGTGTCGGTATTAAGAAGAAATGTAGTGCTCATGACAAATAATGTATATACTTAAGATGCCTAACTTCATCTGATGATCACATACACATTTCAATCCTACTTTTCCATTTGTGTGTAGAGTTTTAGGTTTTTGAATTCTCCAATACCAATGTATATACTTACCCCCGTTTGGATAGCGGAATTGAGTTATTCTGGATAAATAACTATGCCAGCATAGATAACAAATCTACAAGAATAAGAGATTTTCTGTTTGGTTGTGTTTTTTTTATTTTCATTGGAAAACGTAAGAATAAAGGTTGAGTTGTTTGTTTAATAAATAATAAAATATAAATAAAGTGTAAAAAAGTTGATTTGACATGTGGGCCCATTGATGTATAAAAGGTGTTGATAGGTGATTTGATGTGATGAGGTGTAAAAAGTTGATTTGACATGTGGGCCCATGGGAATAGATAAAGTGAGAATAGCTTATCCTAGGGGTTGCTTAGAATTGTTATACTTTCTTATACTCGTTTAAACTGGCTTAGTAATACCAAGTTATACCCTGCAAACAAACAACCATTTTTCCTATTCATTCTTATACCACCCTTATACCACCCTTATACTCGCTTATTCCGTTACACAAACGGGGGGTTAATATATTGGAAACATGGGTTTTACACTTAAAGCTGCTTGAGATTAGAGTCTCATGCAGAATACTTTTGTTGTAATATATTCTTTAATAATTTCATGGTGATACACATCTACATAGCTGTTATTTTTCACTTGTATTTCAGGGGGGTAATAATTTCATGGCCACTCAGACTCCCAATGCCCGCTCCCAAATGGGTCCACTCATGCAGAATACTATGGCATGAATTGTGGACTGCTCTTGAGCTTGACAAGGTGGGAACTCAGTATACTCCGTGTAGCGGTTGATTTTTCCACTCTTGTCTTTCATCAAAAATGTTACTTGATCCAATGGGATGAAGGATTAGTTGCTTCTCCTTCACTCCTCTGGATGCAAGGTTCCTCTGCTATAATTTTTGTAAAGTTCTACTTCTCATAGCAATACAACTTTGATTACCAATTAAAAAAAATGACTGAAGATCAGGTTGGCATGACATGAAAGCTTCTTACAAATTTTACTTACCGCAAGTGTAATGCTTAGTCCAAACTCATATTATTTTGATCGATGAAATTTGTTTTATTTTTCTACTGTGGTATAAACTTTATTTGACACACACAGTTTATTGGTACAATTAACACACTCACTAGCATGCATATTAAAATGTGTACTATTTCCTTTTTACAAAACTGAAGCTAAAACTAGGGAACAAAGATGACGTATTAAATATGCAGTAGTGTCTTTCAGCATCTGTCCAGTAATTCTAACATACAGAGGAATTGAATCCCTCTTGGTTTAGCATTTAATAGTATAGATAAATCATCACAAACTGTAATGTAGAAAAGGAACAATGACTCCAAATATAAGGGTGCAACTCGGGCGGTTGGGTCGGGTTCGGGTCGGGTTCGACATTAACCCGCATTGCAGAGAGTCCAACCCGAACCTGAGCCCGAACCCGACCTCAACACGAAGGGTTCAACCCGAACCCGAACCCGAACCCGATCTCAACCCGCGGGTTTGGGTCGGGTTCGGGTTGAATTCGGGCTCAAATCGGGCTCGGCCGGGTTTGGATCGGGTTCGGGTCGGGTTTAACACCTAAAATATCATACAAAATATTTAATAAACAACAAAACAAACTCTAATTAATTATTAATTAAACCTTATATACAAATAATTAAAAGTGAATATCTATAATAATTAACCCAAACACAACAAACATAGTGATACTCTAATTTGTGTAATTGTTTATTATGTTTTAGGAATTTAGGGTTTTAGATATAGGTATGTTGTTATGGCAGCATAACATTTGTTAACCTGGGGGGTCGGTTTCGGGTTGAGCCCGCGGGTTGAACCCCCCAACCCGAACCCAACCCGAATTGGGTTCGGGTTGGTTTGGGTTCGGGTCGGGTTGAACCCGACGCCAAAAAACTCCAACCCGAACCCGCCCACGAGTCGGGTTGGGTCGGGTTCAACCCGCCCAAGCACCCCTATCCAAATATTCAATCACACATTAGATTAAACAAACCAGTGTTTGTGTACTATAAATAATATGGTTTGCATACTTTATTTCTCTAAATAAGTGCTTGATACAAATAAAACAGAGATGCCAACATTGTCAATATGATGAGAAAGATGAACTTAAGTAAATACAATTACGCACACTGTTTCATGTGATAAAGTGAACATCGATAGACTTACTAGAGGCATGCATGGTGACAAATTAGTGGAAAACCATTGGATTTGTGCTTTGATGCCATGAAAAATAAAAAATGTAAACAATAACTAAACAAGAAATGATGAAAATGGAGAACCAATTCATTAAAAAATAATATCAACTTATAATATACAAAATCCATATCAACAATAAGATGAAAATAAATACCTGGAAATACCAATCAACCAAAATGATTTATTCTTACATAACACAGTGTAAGACTTCTCTTGTATGAAACATTAAAAAAAAATTGTCATAAATAAAATTACTTTATCATATAAAGCAAATGGAAAACAGATCTAAGGTTGTTGGGATGGAAAGAATCATTTTCCATATATATGAAGATCGAATATCCACATTTAAAAGGAGTCAATCCATGTTTTTATGGTGTCTAAGACAATGAAAACAAGATGTACTGCTTACCCTACCGCAAAATGTAACTGTCGTATCGTCGCATTGGTATCTTGCCGCCTCGCATAGAGATAACCCAGAACACGATTAAGGGGAGTGACAGAGGAAGAGATTGGGAAGGTTAGTGGGTCGCAAAGGGAAATCGGGTGGCGCGATGGTGGGGATGCAGAGGGCAATTTTAAGGCGCCCGCTGGTATGCACTGCTCGCATCGGCCATTGCCGAGCATTCGGAGCACCTGCGCGTACTCCTGTCTGTCCTCCTTGAAGACGAGCTCGCGCTTCTCTCATCCGCCTCGTTCTTTCCCCTCTTGCGGTTCTTCTCTCCCTTCCCTTTTTTCTTCAGTATGGTTGGAGTAATTTTTTGGAAACCCTAGCTTTTGTTGCGAGGGGTCTGGACGGTGGTGGAATTAGAGGGGCCAAGAGATGGGAGAGATTATTGTGTCTAGGGCTTTTGTTCTTTGAATGGATGGTGGGATACCCATGACAACACGACTTTATTTCCTTTTTAATTTTTTTTTTTAATTCGTCACGAGTGTTCACAACGGACTTTAGCAGTCCCTAACTTGCGACGGCCGTAATCCATCCCCAATAGTTGATCAAGTCCGTCACCTTTGGTCCTTTTTTTTTTTGTTGTGTGCACAAAAATATTTGATAGTTGTCTTTGTATTGTTGTTACAACCATGCATAAATATTTGGTTTATTGTGTTTTATTTTGTTTTTTCTTGCATTTTATTAGAAGCTTGTCTCGCAATATCAACAGTTGACTTACTTCAAAGTCGGCCTGGGTTAATATTTTTATATATATATTATTCAAAATAAAACAGTAGTGAATCTTAATCAAAATTGAATGATTCAGAAGGACGAAAAACAGTGGTGAGTCACAGGGCTCAAGAATATAATATGTGTTTTCGTGGGAAAAAAAAGAAAAAAAAAGATGTACAGCACTTAAAAGAGGCTACTATGATCATGATAATACCTCCCAATCTCAGTCTTTTACCAATGAAATATATGTTATCTTTTAGATGAACATGTATATATTTATATAAATAATATATACAAATTGATTTATATAATTTTTGGAGTATTTATTTCTTTTTTATAAAAACATATAGGGATTTTTGCATTTATATACCCTTTTTAAATTCTCATGTTTTTAAAATACCCTTGAAAAATTGATAGTACAAAAATATTCTTAAAAATTTTTAAGTGAGTGCAAGTGTGCCCTTGTGATCAAGTTCGGTCTGGAATGATTAATATATATTATGTGTTTTCATTCCATTAAAGGTGCCCAAATGATCTTTATACCCTCATGTTATCCGATTTCAACCTCTCAAATCCCTCTCTCTCCAAATCATCACATCTTCTTCTTCCTCTACCAATCCTAAGGTATTTTTTATCTCTTTGAAACCCACTTTTTACACAGTTTTTAGCTTATAAACATATCTCTCCAAACTTATTGTCTATAATAGGTAGGACTTGTACAATGAGTTCTTCCTAAGCCTCTTCAATAGTGGATGGCAAAATGGGGCGCTACGGTTTGATTTAGAGTTTCAAATGAAGAAAAGGGGATTAGGGTAGTTCAAATTGCAATCAAATGGAGGGCTAGGGTTTCAAGCGAAGAAGGGAATGCAGATTGAATGGGGGGCTAGGGTTTCAGGGAAGAAAATTTAGGCCTAGTTTGATAAATGAATAAATATAGGATAAGTTAGTCTAGTTTATAAGGATAAAAACTATTATTTTTATTTAAATTTACATTTGGTAATGCATTTTGTTATCTCCATTTTTTTGTATTCTTATCTTTAACTTCACATTTGGATCACATGATTTAAAATATGGGATAACATTAAAAAAAATTTAAAAATATCAAGTCTACCCTTTCTATTAGTAGGGTATTGATATTGTTGGTTTTGATTTCATGAAATTTGTGGTTTTTATTTTTTTGGAAAGGACAGTTATAAATGTTGTTCATGTTTTCAAAATGAGGTAAAAAATGGGGATAAAGTATATTCCACATTTTACATATAACAAAATATCCCCAATTTTTCTCTTAAAATACGGACATTATCCATGTTTTATCTTTTTTTTCTTATGCCATATGAGATAACATGTTATTTAACTCAATTATTTCCTTATCCCAATGCCAAACCAAGCCTTAGGGGTTTTTTTTCAAAAACATAAGGGCATTTATGTCATTTTACATGTGGGGTTATACTCAATAACCATAGTTAATCCAGGGTTCTTCATGGCGTGTGTTATAAGAGTACAGTTGTACTCATTAAAAGTTTTTTAGTAGTATTTTTACACTGTGAGTTTTGTTACGAGTATTTTGATAAAATTAAAATTTAACAAAGGTATATATTAAAAATCTCAAATATATATTTGGTTACATGAAATATATATTTTATGAATCATTAGACAATTTCTCCCTCTGTTTAGATTAATCATCATACTCTTAATTATTTGTACAGGCACTCGCTTGATCACTAACTTTTTGTATATCCTCTTTTGATTAAAATACAACTATTGAATCAATAAAAATAAAATAAAATACACACTTTAAAATAATCAAACCATTTTACAAGCACTTGCGAAAAGGAGGCAGTAAACTCAAAAGTCTGGTATAAAACACTTCCTCAGGCGATATGGGGAGTCTCTTCGAGACGGCCGAAACTCTAATTTTTCTCCTTTGGTCAGGGAACTCTTAAAAGTGGTTGATATTAGCAAACTCCACCAGGAGCACTACAACTCGAAAGCTAAATGGTCAACCTCAGAGGATCCCAATGTCCTCCGTCGGCTAAGGAAGCTTTTTCATGGAGTCAGTAGGGATCACGTTAGAGAACAGTATCTGAATGATGCAATGCAGAATAAGAAGGCATTCTCCCATTGTCAAAGAATGAAAGTTCTATCAAACATTAAAGATGTCAAGGAATCTCTTCCTTTCACAATGAAATAAGATGGCTAGATACAAACATTATAGAGGAGGTCCACCGAAAGATTTTGCAAGCGATTCTCTCTAACACAGTTTGGCACAATTGGTTGGAACGAAATAGAAGAATATCATTTATTCATTGCGACATCAAGTTGAAACTTGCTCAAAGTCCTCTCACTCTGATCTAGTAAAAATGCAAGATGGATTGGACATCACCATTTTCAAACCTGCCTTGCAAATCCAAGAAGTTTTTTGGGTTCCCCCTCCTGTGGGGTGGCTCGAAGCAAATACAGATGGCTCCAAATCTGACGATAGCGGGATATGGCTTTCTATTGAAGGATCAATTTGGTCATCTTGTCTAAGCAGTTGCTGCCCATGTAAAGGCGAAGACTATCAACTTCCTGGAGTTGCAAGCGATTGGGCAGTGTCAAAGCTGCCATGGAGCTCGGTGTAAACCATCTATGGGTGGAAAGTGACTCCAAGGTTGCAATTCACTGGGTTACCCGCAGCGACAAGGTCCTGTGGAGGGTACGACGGCTTTGCAATTCTATACGGGCAGATTGTAGAACATTTATAGAAGTGAAACTCACACATATTCATCGAGAGGGAAGTGCCCCTGCTGACATGTTAGCTAGTTGGCAATCTCAAATGGGTTGCACCAAGTTTGTAAGGACTCATGTATAGCCTGAGTTCCAAGCACTCATGGACAGGGACATCAGCGGCTCCCCCTTCAATCGCGAGAAACTCAAATGAACTAAGAGCATAGTAACTTTCTACTTGCTCTTCTCTTCTTCCTCTCTAATAACTCTCTCTAATAACTCTATAATTGAACCATCCATCTGTTCTCAAGGGTAGTCACATATTATTCAAATTGGATTGGGACTGGATAACGTGGATGCACAGAGATGGCCTGCTAGCTCTTTTCCGTCGCACCTTCCTATTTCCTATATCTCTTTTGAATTTTCTTGATATTTTGTAACCCTATACTCTTTGTACATCTTGTTCATTAGTGAGAGGAATATAATTTTTTACTTTACTGACCAAAAAAAAAAAAGAATGAAAAATTGAAAAAAATTAATAATCATTAATGCATGTGACGTTAGATTGAAATCCCAAAATTACGACAATCATATCACATTGATTCCTCTATGATTACATGTAAGTATTGATTTGCTATTACTTAGAGATCACATTATGAATTTTTTCTTATGAATTTTTTTAATAGGTGGACTTTTAATGACTATAAAGGTCTGAATTGTATTTTCTTTTATTTTCATTGGAATTTCATCATTTGAAAATCGTAGTACCCTATTTAAACATGTGAAGTGGTTGTGCATAAATCAACAATCAATAGAAATTTCAATTATTAAATTATTCTAAGAGTTGTCTCTTTTCTTTATCTTCTTATATGCTATAGAAAAAGGATTCATGGAGAATATTGAATCGATTTCATCTTGTACATAGCAACAATTCACTCTTCCGACTACAGCAAGCAATATCAGACCGATGGATATAATATTCCATGGCAGTGGAAGAAAAACAACAAAATCAAAATGTCACCACCATCTAACGGTTTCAAGCATTAGAGGCGACCATTCAATGGCTCAAAGAAGCAATTGATCATGTGACGGTTTGTCGAGATTGGAAGCGAGCGGCGGCTGATAAAGTTGTACCACTGAAGGTTCAAAATTCTCGAGTCCCTCGACATTTAGAGGATGAGTTCTCCAAGGAGTAGCTCAAAGAGTTTCTCATACCTAGACATGCTATGTGCATGTTGGGTTATAATGACAGCAGGCAATAGATCATGCCCAAGACATTTGGGTGAAGGTGGATATGTCCGAATTTAACTTCCAACTTTGCATTGAGAATTTTCTATATTATCTTGCGGCAGTCGATCACTTTACCAAATATATGGAGGTGTTTGATGTGAAGAAAACAAATCTTGTGGTGATCAAGTTTAAAGATGGCACATCGGCGTGGTGGAAGAAACTTTAGTAGTCTCACACCAGGACGAGGAAGCGTCCAATATTTCAGATGTGGTAGTAGATGAAGCAGCTTCTTGGCTAGTGATTTCTCTCAATTGACTACGATGCTCCTATTCTAGTACTAAAATTTTCGTCAAGTAACAAGACTATATATAATATTTCTATCGGGTTGTCATCCCAGAACAACATCTTAGAAACATAGGCACCACTAACCAATAAATTGGGGGATTTCCATGACGTCACTAAATCCTTCAGCCAACTTTTTTTCATCAGAGTACCAAGATCAACAATACCAATAATCAAAATATATAAAAGAATAATATTTATCCAATACAACTAATCCTGTCATAGCAATTAGGATACTACAAATATAAATGATAGATTAATTAAATTAAACTACCAAACTAACTATGACTATATCGCAACTGCCAATAACTAAAAAATCCGGCCCACTCTCGATGCTTCGCATACCAGATCCATGCTAATCAAAAAAATAATAACAATGGGATGAGTTAAAAAGTCTAGTGAATGTACCTTATTACAGTAACTCTCATTTACAAAATTATCGAGAAATTTATACGTAAAATTGTAACACATTGCATTTTCTTTTATTTATATATTTGATTTAAATATATAAATAAGATATTTGAATTAAAATTAATGTATTTTCTGTGTTTTTAAGTTTTGGCCCATTTAGTGTATGTTTATAGGTTCATTTCAGTTTGTAATTTTTAATATTATTTGATTGCAATTTTTAATTAAAATTTTATTTATTTATTTATTTTAAATATATATATATAAATTTATATTCATTGCCTACATAAATGCATTTTAATTAAATTTGAATGTTGATCATTTTTAGATACATAGGATATTAGATTAGATAAATATTATTAGGTGGGTGTGTGTGAATGTGCATGAGGTTGTTTAAAGCCCATGACGGGCCTTGTGAGGGAACCAAGAGAGCCCATATGCATGTGAAAATCATGCACGTGAACAGTGCATGTAATTCTTATATGACATCTCTTCTCCTTTATATACTCACTGTTAATGAAAAAAAAATTAGGGTGTTCGGCTGTGTATCCTATTCGGCAGAGAGAGAGATAGAGAGAGAGAGGGAGGTACTCTTCTTTTTTTTTTTTCTTCTAAATTATTGTTATTTATTAGTGGTGTTAGATTTATGTTTAGGTTATTGAGTTTTTGTTTTTATTTTTATTTAAAGATAAAATTAGGGTTTTGATTTATTTTCATGGTCAAATATATTTTTATGTTAAGAGATTTTGAGGTTTTGATCAAATTAGAATTTTGATATATATGTGTTCATGTTTTTAGATTCTTTAGATTCTTATGATTTTATTAAAAAAAAACTAGGGTTTTGATCTACTATTTATTATTATTAGATCTATATTAGGTGTTTGAATTTTTGAGTCTTCATAAACTTAGGGTTTTGATTTATTATTTATTTTAAAGATTAGATCTATGTTTAGATTTCTAAAATATAAGTTTTTAATAATATTAGGGTTATTATTTATGTGCATACTTAATAAGCTTTATTTATTTTTAGTTTTTACTAATTAATAGTTTATTTTTTATAGAAAAAAATGGTGTTTTTATATTATTTTATGAATTTTCGTTATTTTATTATTATTTTGAATTTCTGGATTTTTGTCTTTTCTGTTTTGTCTTTTCTGGTTTCGTCTTTTAGTATTTAGTTTTATGATAAATAAGTTTTTGATCTTTTTCTTAGGTTGTGGTATATATGGATGAGTTTTGATTGTTGGGTATAAAAATTTATACATAATAATTATGGATAGGTAACTAGGTTTTTGGCCTATGCTTGAATCATAGGTTTTAATTAATAATTTATTTGATTTATCTAGGTTATAATTTTTGTTGTGGGCTTCATTCTCCGGACCTAGGGTCTATTTGAGGTGAGTAGGCCTATTGATTTATTTTATGTGAGTTTTTCTCTATATCGTTGAATTTCACCTGTTAATTATATTTTTATGATATTATGTGATATCTACGCATTTATATTATTATTATTTTGCATGATTTTGATATTTTACATATTGGTGAAATTGCATTTCTTACTGAATAAAGTTGCATGATTTAATTCTTTCGTCTTGTCATTTAAAATAGCATGAATTATGTTATTCATGTTTCAAGAATTAACATATCACATTTTTTATGTTGATATTTTCGAAATAACATTTGGATTAAATATTTTCATTTCGAGACTTTTAGAAAAATTTAGGACTAGTGGAGACAACCTAGTCCTGGAGATTGTATCAAGATGCATATCATGACATATTTTCTGGAATAAATCCTCCCGTAGTATTTCGCCTTTGGAGAGGAAGGTCTAGGACTCGAAGAGTCCAAAGATCGGTGAGGGGTGTGATAAAGCATTCCTTACAGCGGCGGATTCCTTTGTTTGGAGTCTGCAGCAACCTGGGCATCCTGTGCTGGTGTTCTCGTAGTGATGGCAGCGGCGACCCATCAGCGTCTTCTAGATCCGACGTCTCCTCGAGGGAGCTTTTTGAGCGATTTAGTCGCTTGGGGCTTGGCACACCTGTTTTGAGGAACGGTTCTTCCGATTGAGAACCCTACCCGGTCATATCATTTATGCTGCATGATTTCTATGACGTGGACCAAGGATTGGGCCACGTGATTGCATTAAAATTATATTCTATTAAGCTCATGAATTTAATTTGTTTTTAAATGAAAATTCTTATTTTTTTTTATATATAAATATATATATATATATATATATATATATGATGATATTTTTTTACTCTCATGATTTCTCTGATGTGGGCTAAGGATTGGGTCACGTGCGCATTAAAATATTTTTATAAAACTTTATTTTTATATATACTGTCACGTAAGTTAATTTGTCAGTGGACTTATTCACTGAGTTAATCACTCACCCTATTCGATATGAGCTGATTGTTTATTAACCAGGTATTGCGTATTCTGAGGATTAAGATGAAGTTTGGACTTTTCGCGTCTTTCAAAAATTGCTCCGAGGTAGCGGTTCGAGAGTAAATTATAGTTATGACTGACTATTTATGTTTGTTTAGTTTAGATGGCTCCCACAGGGGTAGTTTGTTATGTATTTTCTTTTTAGTATCTTGTCTCCGCAAAAACTCTGATATATTGTAAAGTCATTGATGATTTAAAACCATTGGTATTATTTATTTTATTATTATCGGTTTTATTATATTTATATTATATTGATATCATATAAGAAAATAAAAAAGAGCTGCAAATTTTGGTCTTGTAATTGGATTAAATTTAGTAGCGACCCATTTACCGTCCGATAAACGGTTAGGTAAATGTGGGGCGTTATAGATGGTAACAGAGCCATATCCTGTCGGAGCCTAGGTTGGTTTGTGTCTAGAAAAAAAAAGTCTTATTATTTGTAACGTTTGTTATTTCATTTTGGATTTTTTTTTATGACTGTAGGAGATTGTAGTGTTGTCTCTATTCTGGTCATTCATCGTATGTTCTTTTTGGGGTTCCACACATTCATTCACTTTATCGGATTTGTGAAACTCTTAGTAAAGAAGTTTACAATCTCGATGTCTACACTTCACATAACCATTGTTGTTGGTGAACAAGTTATCACCAAGGTTTGCTTTCCCTCTTGCTTGGTTCAGATCAGTGGGCATTAGATGCTTACTAATCTTTTCATTCTCGATATTCTTGGTTTCAATGTTATCTTGGGCATGGATTTTGTTGTTAGCCTTCCATACAAGTGTTGATTATTTTTCAAAATTTGTGACCTTTTGTATTCTCGGTTAACAAGCGTTCCACTTTGGAGGTTTTGGGTAGATCAAATCCGATTGGATTCGTCTTTTCTTCTCACGCTTAGAGATGGCTAGATGAACAATGTGAGGGATATCTAGCCATCATTGTGGATACTACTATCGGCTCGAAGGCCTAAGGTAGTGTAACTCCTATTGCTTCTAAATTTTCCAAATATTTTCAGATGAATTTCCCTGTCTTCTCCTGGTCGGGACATCGTGTTTTCTAGTGATCTTATTCTTGAATTTCTATTAGTATAAGCTTAGTTAGCCTATGAAGTTTAAGGCTTAAGTTTGATCATCCTAAGTAGATTGTATTAGTCTATATATATATATATGTAAAATATATTTTATTTGATTACTTTTGTTATACTAGAGCCTTAATCTCTTAATTTCTTATTAAAGGAGAAGTGACCCATAATTTTATATATATATACATTTTTATATTGTCATAAATTTAGCTGTTATTATGTTTATTTATTTATTTATTTAAATGACAGATTTCAAATCAGATTTATATAAATTTGTAATTATATTTTAAGTTTTCAAAGTCATATTTAAGTAAATCATATCAATGTATTTAAATCTTAATAATTCAAAAATAAAAATATTACTAGATTTTTCTTAATTAAACTCTCTATATATTTGTTACATTAATTTTATTACAATGTAACTCTATATATATTTTACATGGCCTACAAATTTATTATGCTATATATTAAGTGGAATGAGCTTTAAATTCTTTTAAAACATTATTTATACTTGTTTATCATGAAGGTTTTATTTTTATATACAATATTTTAATGTGTTAAATATTTTTCTACATTATGCTATGCATATCGATATTACACACGCATCTTATAAATTCAGATTCAAGTGCATTTAGCACGCATATGAATCTAACTATATTTTTAAGAGTTTATATTGTATTATTGGATCTTAGGATATCCCACCTGAGTTTTTTGGATACTCTATCTTATGGAACTTAGTTATTTTTATTTATTATAAATTATTATTATTAATTTTAGAGCCTCGAGATAAGCGAGTATGAGAGTCATTCCTTTGAAGCCTAGGATGAGTTGAGTCAATTAGGATTGATGCATATAGGATTTGTATTCTTATTGGTTGTTACTCTATGGAAGAACACTATGTGGTGGATGATCGCTTATACTAATGCACACATGAGAGGCATGTCTTAACAACCAATATTTTCAAGTTGTTCAGTGTGGCCGTGTATTCACAATTTTATTAGGATGCTTTCATGTTTTGTATAGTGTTGCGGATGGTTTGATCAATCCGCGAATGTCCATGTCAGCAAATAATTTTCTTATATGTATAAATTCTAAAGATTGTAAATATCTTTAATTTCATGTTGTCATTATTATTGCCCCTAGGTTGATGGTACAAGTTGGATCATTTATGGTATGGAACGTAAATGAGCCTAACTTGTACAATTATGTATGAAATTGTTTGATGTTGATTCTTTTGCTATATAGATTGTCTATGTTTGTATTGTATTAGTTGGGCCGCCTATGGTATGGGACGTAGGTGGGCTAACTTATGCAATTTGTTGTTTGTTATGTCTTTGCTTGTTCCGTACGAATCGAATCACCCATGGTATGGGACATGGGTGAGCGTGACTTGTATATTTTCGTTGTATTATTTGTCATTGCTTATGTTGTATGAGTTATAACACCTATGATGTGAAACATTGGTGGATTTGACCTACACATTTAATTTTTGCAAATGATTTTTGTCATTGTTGGTGATGTATAAGTTCATCCACCTGTGATTTGGGTCACTATCAGAGTGGCGCAGTGGAAGAATTGTGGATCTGATTTATATGGTTATTTTGTTGTATGATAGTTGTCTGTATTGATATTTGTTGGAACTTCAATGCAAATCATTGATAATTTTGCTTGTGCATTCGATTGAATATTGTTTGTGGTGTATAAGTTAGAATCTTATGCCATTTTTTCACATTATTGAGCTTGTTGAGTATGAGTCAGACCTGTAAGCTGACTTATACAATTATTGTATGGATGTACATTTGTTTGATTGTTTGTTGAGTATAAGTTGGATTCTTATACCATTTTCTATATTAGTGTGCTTGTTAGGTATTACAAACACGTGTAACCCTCCTAGTAAAATGATTGTATTGATGTTGTTATGAGTTAGAATTGTAAGACTACTCTTACAACTATTGGTTGGATGATTGTTATCATTGGATGCCATATATCTTTTATTTTGTGTTATCCCCTGAATTTAGAGGACTAAATTCCTAAAGGAAGGAAGTATGTAACACCTGTGCATTTTCTCTTATTTATATATTTGATTTAAATATATAAATAAGATATTTGAATTAAAATTAATGTATTTTCTGTGTTTTTAAGTTTTGGCCCATTTAGTGTATGTTTAAAGGTCCATTTCAGTTTGTAATTTTTAATATTATTTGATTGCAATTTTTAATTAAAATTTTATTTATTTATTTATTTTAAATATATATATATATATATATATATATATATATATATTCATTTCCTACATAAATGCATTTTAATTAAATTTGAATGTTGATCATTTTTAGATACATAGGATATTAGATTAGATAAATATTATTAGGTGGGTGTGTGTGAATGTGCATGAGGTTGTTTAAGCCCATGACGGGCCTTGTGAGGGAACCAAGAGAGCCCATATGCATGTGGAAATCATGCACGTGAACAGTGCATGTAATTTCCTTATATGACATCTCCTCCTTTATATACTCACTGTTAATGAAAAAAAAAATTAGGGGTTCGGCTGTGTATCCTATTAGGTAGAGAGAGAGATAGAGAGAGAGAGAGGGAGGTACTCTTCTTTTTTTTTTTTATTTCTTCTAAATTATTGTTATTTATTAGTGATGTTAGATTTATGTTTAGGTTATTGAGTTTTTGTTTTTATTTTTATTTAAAGATAAAATTAGGGTTTTGATTTATTTTCATGGTCAAATATATTTTTATGTTAAGAGATTTTGAGGTTTTGATCAAATCAGAATTTTGATATATATGTGTTCATGTTTTTAGATTCTTTAGATTCTTATGATTTTATTAAAAAAAAACTAGGGTTTTGATCTACTATTTATTATTATTAGATCTATATTAGGTGTTTGACTTTTTGAGTCTTCATAAACTTAGGGTTTTGATTTATTATTTATTTTAAAGATTAGATCTATGTTTAGATTTCTAAAATATAAGTTTTTAATAATATTAGGGTTATTATTTATGTGCATACTTAATAAGCTTTATTTATTTTTAGTTTTTACTAATTAATAGTTTATTTTTTATAGAAAAAAATGGTGTTTTTATATTATTTTATGAATTTTCGTTATTTTATTATTATTTTGAATTTCTGGATTTTTGTGTTTTCTGTTTTGTCTTTTCTGGTTTCGTCTTTTAGTATTTAGTTTTATGGTAAATAAGTTTTTGATCTTTTTCTTAGGTTGTGGTATATATGGATGAGTTTTGATTGTTGGGTATAAAAATTTATACATAATAATTATGGATAGGTAACTAGGTTTTTGGCCTATGCTTGAATCATAGGTTTTAATTAATAATTTATTTGATTTATCTAGGTTATAATTTTTGTTGTGGGCTTCATTCTCCGGACCTAGGGTCTATTTGAGGTGAGTAGGCCTATTGATTTATTTTATGTGAGTTTTTCTCTATATCATTGAATTTCACGTGTTAATTATATTTGTATGATATTATGTGATATCTACGCATTTATATTATTATTATTTTGCATGATTTTGATATTTTACATATTGGTGAAATTGCATTTCTTACTGAATAAAGTTGCATGATTTAATTATTTCGTCTTGTCATTTCAAATAGCATGAATTATGCTATTCATGTTTCAAGAATTAACATAATACATTTTTGATGTTGATGTTTTCGAAATAACATTTGGATTAAAGATTTTCATTTCGAGACTTTTAGAAAAATTTAGGACTAGTGGAGACAACTTAGTCCTGGAGATTGTATCAAGATGCATATCATGACATATTTTCTGGAATAAATCCCCCGTAGTATTTCGCCTTTGGGGAGGAAGGTCTAGGACTCGAAGAGTCTGAAGATCGGTGAGGGGTGTGGTAAAGCATTCCTTACGGCGGCGGATTCCTTTGTTTGGAGTCTGCAGCAACCGGGGCATCATGTGCTGGTGTTCTCGTAGTGATGGCAGCGGCGACCTATCAGAGTCTTCTAGATCCGACGTCTCCTCGAGGGAGCTTTTTGAGCGATTTAGTTGCTTTGGGCTTGGCACAACTGTTTTGGGGAACGGTTCTTCCGATTGAGAACCCTACCCGGTCATATCATTTAAGCTGCATGATTTCTATGACGTGGACCAAGGATTGGGCCACGTGATTGCATTAAAATTATATTCTATTAAGCTCATGAATTTAATTTGATTTTTAAATAAAAATTCTTATTATATATATATATATATATATATATATATATATATATATATATATATATGATGATATTTTTTTACTCTCATGATTTCTCTGATGTGGGCCAAGGATTGGGTCACGTACGCATTAAAATATTTTTAAAAAAAATTCATGATTTTAAATTGATTTAATAAAATAAAAGATTTATTAAATGAAATTCTAATTTTCATAAAACTTTATTTTTATATATATTGTCGCGTAAGGTAATTTGCCAGTGGACTTATTCACTGAGTTAATCACTCACCCTATTCGTATGGGCTGGTTGTTTCATAACCAGGTATTGCGTATTCTGAGGATTAAGATGAAGTTTGGACTTTTCGCGTCTTTCAGAAATTGCTCCGAGGTAGCGGTTCGAGAGTAAATTATAGTTACGACTAACTATTTATGTTTGTTTAGTTTAGATGGCTCCCACAGGGGTAGTTTGTTATGTATTTTCTTTTTAGTATCTTATCTCCGCAAAAACTTTGATATATTGTAAAGTCATTGATGATTTAAAACCATTGGTATTATTTATTTTATTATTATCGGTTTTATTATATTTATATTATATTGATATCATATAAGAAAAAAAAAAGGTGCAAATTTTGGTCTTGTAATTGGATTAAATTTAGTAGCGACCCATTTACCGTCCGATAAACGGTTCGGTAAATGTGGGGCGTTACAAAAATAATACAATAAAATTTGTGATGCAGTCAACTTCTTAAATATGTTTGGTCTTCAAATCTTGTGCAAAATATGCACCGAAGATAGATGTCTAGTATAAAATCATGCTCTCATATTTTCAAGCATACACGCTCCTCTAGATACAATCTACTCGAAGGGCATACATTACCTGCGCCAAGGCGTGTAATACTAACCCAACGCGATCCGGCCATGACATGTATCATATCAAAACGGTCCATATTATGTGTTACGTCCCCTAGAAAGATGACAGTGTCATGCCATACAATCGAAATTCTGCGCTATTTAGAGAAAAAACACTCTCATAAGCTTGTTTACTCACTACCATTAGTCAATTACAAATAATGCAGTAATGATAAATAACGAGGATTCGTCTTACTAACTCTTGTTGACCTTCTTAGAGGAACTACAGTTTGAGGTTGTCAAGATTTAAGTGTAACCGGAGTTTCTGCTTGAATCTCTGGAAGTTGAGGAATCACATTCCTATGAGGAATATCTCCACAAGTTTAACAAATTACTCTTGTTCATAAACCGGTTTCAAATATCATAGCTGCACATTATATGGATGGACGAGATCAGATAGACCAGAAAAGAAGATATCTTGATCATTTGGGTGAGCACTTTGACTTCAAATGACCATAACTTTCAATCCGTAAATCAAAATCGTTATTATAATATGTCCACGCGTTTGTATTGACGAGCTCACAGGAGTACTTGCTATGCTTATATACCAGATTTCGGAGCGTTCTGAGATCGTCTTGAGGGTCAAATTGACGATTGAAAGCTATTTTTACTATTTTTGACAGTTTGAGTTTGTTAGGATTTTATTACATTGTTTTAGAATCTATATTTAGATTTGAATTTCAAATCTTCATTTGAATTCGAATTTGAATATTAGTTATGCTTAAATAAAAATCTATTTTTGATAATTTGTTAGTATCATAGTTTACAGATTTAAATAATCAGTTGAGATTCTAATTTGTTAAGGATTCCCTACTCTATAAATAGACTTGTAAACTAATTGATTAATCAAGTTTTGATTATTAGAATTTATTATTTTCCTTCATATTGTTATTCATGTTGAATATCAATTACATAGAGTTTCACCATGTGGTATATCTTCAAGAAATAAATAGATTATTGAATCTCACCATCATTGCATTCTTCCTAAATAATCAACAGCATCGTTAGAGCCTGCAGATTTTGTATCATTGATCGAATCCACATAAGAGCATATTCATATGGTACATCACTTCTGCTCCAACAATCTATCTTTACACATGACAAATATTCATTGAATACTTCTTTACACCTGATGATTTTTCGATTTTTAGCATCCCAAATTTGATATTCGAATTCATCAGCATCATAACCAATATATCTACACTTCTGAGACTTGGCGTCTAGCTTAGTCCTCTCTAAACAATCAACATGGGCATAAGAATTACAAATAAATATTTTTAAGTGAAACATTTTACCTAGGTAATCCACAGTTTTTAATACGATCGAAGATCCTTTGTTGATCAAGTAAATTATGGTACTCATTATCCCTGCCCAAAAGTGCTTAGGCATCCTAAGCATGTATCCTCATACTCCTAGCACGCTCCAGAATAAACTATTTGCACGCTCAATAACACCATTCTGTTATGGTGTATTTAGAATCGTCTTCGATCTGTCACTTGATTCCTTTACCAACACAATGTTCTGTAGAATAAATTAGAAATAGAGAAGATGATTGGAGTTTGAGGTGTGAATATCGCTGTCCTTAAAGTGTTATTAGTCCCCACTCATGTAAATTTAGTTTGCTAACGGGTTTATAGACTAAACACTTCAAGGATATAACAAACTCAAGGAGTTTGCATATAGCAACTCTAACAAACTCCTAGAAACTGTTGTGAAATTCTGAAGGGATACAAACATTAAGAAAGTGACTATTGGCTTTGGTAATTCGTATTTCAAAACATGAAATCCAACAAAAAATAATTTCATTTCACTTTCTATACAAAAAATAACTTTTGAAATATGCAGAAACACCCTTTGAAGTTAAAAAATGTGCACTTACAACCATTATTATTAAATTTTTCATTAAGATAAGACAATTATTTTGAAATTATTATTTTATCCTTAATTTAATATTGTAAATATCTAAAAAGTGCCAATTAATTAAGTTTGGATATGTTTTGTGAATATTAATTAATACAATAGTTAACTTTTTCAAATACATCTGAATGAATTTATTGTGAGAATAAATTCAAACAATAGTTAATTAAAAGGTGAAAACATGATAAAGTTTTAATTAAAAGGGTTAATTTGTGTTTTTGTTCCATTTTAAAGAAAAATCTAATGACAGAGGTGAAAGTGCATGTTATAGAACTTGAAAGAATGTTTCTGTAGGTTTCAAAGACTTTAGGGGTCTACATGCTTTTTACCTTCTAAAAAATCATTCTAACTTAATTTGAATTTCATATATAAAAATGACTATATCTATGCATAAAAGATTGTAAGCGTTTGGTTGCGCGATTGCAAAATTGATCTGTCGAAATCTGGGTTTTAAAACTGATTCTGCAGGAAACTCACCTTCTCAACTTTTTGAAATCGCAGCTTTTGGGCATTATTTGTCTAAAATATGTATGTAGAAAACTGCTATACTGTAAAACTGTTTGGTTGCACGATTGTAAATACAACTTCCTGCAATCGCAAACGGTTCGTAATCACGTAACCAAACACACCAATATAAAAAAAATCAATGTGAATATGATTTTTCTTATTATTGGTTTTCAATCTAATATCAAATTAACTATTTTTTCTTTATTTCAATTTTCACGCGTTTTTCCATGAGGTTGAACTCCTCATTTTGACTTGCAACTTCTAACATAATTTCTTCTTTTTTTTCTTGTAAATGTGTTTATAATAAAATTGCCCTAGATATAAAATTGCCCTAGATCCTCAATGTAAATGAGAGTTTAAGACTTTAAGAGGGGATCGTCTGATAAACACCAACACGTGAACCATGCACGAAGTTGTGTTTTTTTGTCTTGTCAGGCTGTTCTTGCAATATCAACCGCCGTCCAACTTCAAACTATTAGGTCATTATTATTATTATACTCATATGATTATGTACTATTATCAAACCAATCATTTCATATAATATGTATGCAACTCAGACGGTTGGAGCTCATTCCGAATCTAAATCGAGGTTGGAGAAAGTCAATTCAAACCCAATCCAATTCGACTCTCGGGTTTGAGAAATTCAACCCTAACCCAACCCGTTGGAGCTGATTCAAGTTCGATTTGGGTTTGGTTAAATTCGGATTGGGCTCAGATCGGATTCGGGTTTGACTTCTACAATGTATCATTTTAAACAATTAAAACTTTGTAAAAGTCAATCTTTCACAAGAAAAAAATAAGAAAGATGATATTAAGGAACATTATTATTAAAAATATAGAAATAAAACTATAGAATTGATAGATTATAAGTAAAAATAAATAGAACAATTCAAATTTTGTTTCATAATAAATTAAAAAATTTAAATATGACTTTGAATATTTAAATTTATCATCTCTGCATCGGGTTCGGGTTGGGTTTGGGTTTCCAATCCCTCAATCCAAACCCGAATTAGGTTTGGGTTGCTCGAGTTCGGATTCGAGTTGAACCCATACACTAAAACCCCAAGCCAAAACCCGCTCAAGTGTCGGGTTAGATCGAGTTCAACCCGTTCAAGTTGCATCCCTAGAATCAAACTAGGGGAAAACTCATGTGTCCAGTTGGGATGGGGTTTTAAGCCCCTTGAAATTTGAAAAAAAAAATCTATAACTATCGAAGCCATCAAGCAATAATAATAAGATGAGAGGTGCATCATACGAGCACTAATGCATCGGATGTTGAAAAAAGAATTTTTTCTCATAGAAAAATAAAATAATAAGATAAGAAAATTTTAAACCGTTTTTTTTTTAGTTTTTCAAAAATAGTATACGTATTTTACCAATTAAATATATAATTTTATAAAAGAAAATATTACATGTAGTCTTTTTTCCAGCCTAATTTTCAGTCCACATAAGTTTTGATTTTTTTTTAAATAATATATTTCATCTAATTAGTTATATGTTTTCATAAAAAAAATTGAGACATATACTCCAATAAATTACATGAATGCAATATAGAAAATGTATAAAATTTTCTAACGAAACACATATCACATTAATGTGAGTATATAATGAAGCATGTGGGACAGAAATTAGGGCTGAAAATGAAACTTCGTAACAGTTATAAAATTTTGTATATGCTCTAATGAATATTGTATGAACTCATATATAATAAATGTACTAAATATATTTACAAATATATTTTTAGATTATGAAAATAATATTATATTTTGTCAGATAAGTATATAAAGGGTAATTTGGTCTTTCTGCATGATTGTTAATAATGAACATATTTAGAAAAAAATTAATTAGAACTTGACTAGATTCGTAATAATGGAATGTGCAAAAATTTTAAATATTTTAATGATATAACATTAAATAAATTGTTAAAATTTATATAACTAATACAATGCATATAGATATTAAAGGAGATTTATTTGTATTTTAAATAATATTTTTTATGCCTCCATTAGAAGAAAAAAAATCATGGGTTTGTCACTGAATCAAACGAATGGTTCGAATGACAGGATGTAATATGTCTTTTTATTATATCATTTGGTTAACAATGTATTTTGTTAGTTAAATAGATTATGTATTTTATTTATGTAGGTATATAAACACATTTGTTTTATCTTATGAAAATTAATAATTTGTTATGCAAGGTAAACAATTTCAAGGGAAAAAGTATATATACCATCAGAGAGTTAAAAGAAGGGGTACATATGGAATTGTCTCCTAGCATTAATCACTGGTCCATGAGCTCTCAATGATGCACACTTGACCCACAAATACAGAGCAAAAACCTTGTTTTATATGTGGGCAAAGTTATTCCCACTACCCGAGTTACTATTTCTCACTACCAAAAAATACAAAATTGCCATTATTTATTTAATTTTTCCGTTTCCCTTTCCCACTACTAGTTCGACAGCGTCAAGTCAAAGTGTTCTTCACTAGGACGACAGAGGTCCGTCGAACTGTCTGAATAAGTATCGACAGAGGCCTGTCGATCTGTCTGAACAAGTATCGACATGGATGTGTCGAACCCTTCAAAACAACAACTTTCTTCTAAGAATCAATCAATTATAAAATCATTGAAATCCTTATGAAAAACAAAAATATCATTTAAGTTATTTATGTCTTTTTGAAAATCATTTATATATATATATATATATATATATAGGGAAATGATACGGTGCGGGTCGTGCGGATGTGCGGCGTCGACCACGGGCCGTCGATCACGGGTCCATCGCGGGTCCATTGCATCGGACGGTCGGGGGCGATTCATCTCGACCGTTGGATGCGATGGACCCGCGATCGGACGACTCACGTCGGATCCGCACGACCGCACAACCCGCATATTATCACTCGTGTATATATATATATATATATATATATATATATATATACGCGAGTGATAATATGTTATTTGAATCAA